>JAIUND010000312.1:0-83101 GCA_034699125.1 Gisinianus flammeolus
GACATGAGTTTAAGCTTCAAAGCTATGAAACAGCTACTGAATATAGCGTCTATGTAGTATGGATTTCGAGTTGTTCTAAACTGTATTGAATCGTACACGTACCGTTCTTTCTCTGAAGAAGTTCCATCGTCTCCTATAAAACACAAATCAAACATATATCACTAACAGGTACACATATGTCCGTATCACTCTTGCATTACACAATAATAAATAAGAAAATCATTATTGATTAGACATGATATATGGAGGCATCTCAAATGGTTGTTTTAGTTCGAATTTCAATAGAAAATGAAACACAAAAATTTACATGAAATTCCTACTTACTTTAGACGCATCATTTTTTGCACCGCAATCAATTGCAATGCACACCAGCAAGTTGTTTCTCACAGTGTGTCATAATTCAATATGAGAGAAGAAGAAATAGATACGCAGGCAGAAAGAATGAAAGAAGGAGAATCTAACATGACAGATTAAAGATACTATACTACAAAAGTGATGTGTTCAAATATAGTAGAATTTGAAATAATTTCAAACTGGAACAATGAGAGAAATTTGTATGTTTTATGTCATTTGGGCTGTTTTATCTCTCTTTATCATTAGAATAAAAGCAATGTTTTTCTTGAAAACGCTTTGAATTTTAAATGATAATCATTTAAAAAATGTATACACTTATGTACACTTGTATCTGATTTGCATGTTTGCCAATTGCTATTAGGTAATAGGTTTAGCTGTACAGTTTTTAAAAAATAGTATTACTGGTATTGTTATAAATTTATAAAAAATGAATTGAGAGAACTCAATAAAGAGAGGCTTTTCTTCAAAACAAAATTTTTATTTGCCAAAAAAAATCGCTCAGCTTTCATTGACAACTTTGAGGCTCAAAATTGGTGCAACTTATCAATAATTGTATAATTCTAAGCTTCTTTACACACTGTCATAAATACTTTGTGTTTTAAATTTATATATTTATATATATATATGTATATATAACTAATGGAAAAGTTCTGCGTAACATTTTGCAAATTGAAAATGGTACAGGTGACTGTTCTTTTTAGCTCACTATTTTAATAATAATATGTATACGTGGACGACGTCTATAATTTAATTTGTATTGTCAGTTGTCAGCATTTTAATTTGATTGTGCTTCTTCTCAATAACTATGATCATCTCAAGTGCTCAACTAACGATTTTTTGTTTTGTATGTACCACGTATATATAGAGAGAGAATTCTCAGATTTACATTGATATTTAATTTGAGGTGATACAAAAAAAAAGAAAAGAAAACGTCACCAGTTTCGTGTATTTTCTTAAACTTTCCCTTCATAAGTATATATATATTTTATAACGTGCCCCTAATGATTAATTGGTAAATGGTAAAAATTGTAGCACGTAAATTTATCATAAATTGGTTTTTTTCTACTGATTTTCGTACATATAATATTTTGTATTTTATCATTTTACACACTGTACAATTCCAACACACTTGATTATTATTATTTTGTCTTTCTTTTTTCTTCGTTTAATCTTTTTCGCAGCCATCCATACAAAACCAAAAGCATTTTTTCTATTTGTATATATAGTCAACAAGAAAAGATTGTTATTAATTATTACTAAGCCATTGTTGTGAATAGCTCCAACAATTTATTCACAATTCACAATTAGTCACACTACAAACGACTGTACGTAGTTCACAATAGTATATTTTCACAATACAAGGCATATACTGTTTTTTTTTTAACTTTTAGCAGCAATCATGTAAAGAGATTAAATTTATATATTTCAGTTTTTAATGTATTTTTGTATCATAATCTTTATAGAATTTCTACTCATAAGCTATTAGTGTATGGACAGTAGATTGTTCTTGTAGGAATCTATATGCTTTCAAGGGAACACGTGCACTCACTCCTCTTTATGTCAGTATTTCATAATAATAATAAATTATTTAATACATTTTATCTTAGATCATATACTTACTATAGTCTCCCATTCATCATATTCGAATCATTAACCATTATTCATATTGGCACAATTACATATTTTTTCCATTTCAAATTTCAAATCTACTACATTCAACATTCAATGCGTTATACTTTTATTACATGTATAGAGAATTTTGTATATTTTTCATACAAACGAATATATATATATATATGTATATATAGGCGATAGGCGTTTATGTGTGGTCTCTCTTTTTTTGATTTTTTTAAACTCGCAATAAATATTTCATGTACTATATATGTCTAATGTCTATAGGTGCAATAATAATTAGGTAGATGAAGACTTTTAAAGAGAATTTTCATATCTTGTCAAATCATTACAGCGATATGCAAATAAGGGCAATCACAATTTGTAATTAATTAAGTAATCATGATATAGGTATAGTTTGCTTGTAAACGATACATAATTGAGACAAACTGATGAAACAAAAAGGATTTGTTTTTTGGTAGAATTCTATTTTTGTTTCATCTCAGTCTTAAATGAAATTAAGTAAAATCAAAGAAATATATTAAATACGAGCGTTTGTTTATGTAAGAGGGAAAGTGAGAGGGAAAACAGTATTACACCCATATTTGTTCGGGGGCGTAGAAAGAAAGCAAAACAATTACAGTATAGCGTCTAATGATTTGACAATGAAAATTAATTTAAATTGAGTCTACACTGTCGTCAAAGGCATAGGAAAACTTGAATGATATAGGTATGATAACATTTACAATGTAGGATTCTACCTATATAGTACACGTATAATATAAAAATAGCTAATTATAAGAATGCATATCCATTTATTTTATAGTTCCTTTTTATGTAGTGAATGATACAACTGCAAGAAGCTGTCAACTTGTCTATATATATAAAGAGAACTATAATTTAACAGATATTTTCATGAAAATTTATGTTTAATCAAGGTAATATCCGATTCTATATACTCTCGTCTCTTTTTTCCCAACTAAACATTATTAGTAATACTAAAATTAAACTTATTTACAACTAAAATGTAGTGTGGTTATTGTATAAGTTTTTGAGGACGGCATCCCAATCATTTCGCTTTTTTTTTTGCTGTACATACTTTTTTTTCCTTGACATTTTTGCGCTTTGAACTTTCATTTTTTACGCCGAGCTGCACTTTTTTAAGTTTTTTGCATTTAGTTTATGATTTTGCGAGAAGCAGCAAAAATGAGAAGCAGCAGCACACATTGAAATAAATCAAAAAAATCAAACTCTATACTCAAAATTACAGACAAATGTAGGTATAATGTACTCAAATATTTATATTCTAAGTTTCTACAGTCTACAAGTCAATCACAAGAATTAATAATTGCAATAAATGCAATTACAAATCAAAAACTCATTAAAACTTTTAAATGGATGGAATGGTAATTTTTTATCTGTATTTGATTTTTTACATATACACATGACACATACAAATTCAACTATGTGCTCATAGCAGCCTAAATATTTAATGACATCATTCAAAAGAGAACTAAAACAATTATTATACTCCCTTATATTCTTATTATACACAAATACAAACAAGCAAACAAACAGTCAAACAAAAAAAAACTCACTGTGTTAATGGCAACATGTTTTGAAACTATCGAAAATTTCTTTAATTATGTATTTTTCGTTTATGTGTATAATCAGTTAAAATGGCAATTCCAACAATGTTTAAAAAGCTGGCTACAGTATAGGAAACTTCCAATCTCAGAAAAAAAAATAAAACTTAGGGTCAGTAACATGTTGTATGACATTCTTTAAAAGAGGGAATGAATAGAAAATACAAACTGAACTTCAAAATGTGTATGTATAGTATTAGTGTAAAGTAACTGAAAAATACTGAAAAATTCAAATGCGTCTATAAATTAACATCAAGAGCAGGAATAACTAGAAAAAAACTATAATTAGCAAACGAATACTTATTTGTAATATTTCGATGTAGTTATAGACTTGCCGTACAAGTGTTTGAAAAGAGAGTATATTGTAAAATAATTACCAATATAACGTTAAATACTTGCTAAAATGCCGAAAATCTACCCCACAGAGAAAACCCAAAAATACCAAAATAAATTAAATAGGAAACGTCCTATAGCTCCTGTCAGCACATCTTAAATAATAGTTGTTCAATCGTAAGAGCATATAGAGAAAGAGTTTATACAATATAGCGCTGCAGACATGAAAAAGCGTATTAAAGTTTACAATAAATATTTAGCTTTTTTAACTTCCGTTTTTTATCTTCTAAATTCTATAGAGTTTTCAGCGTGTAATAATTTGTAAGTATATTTTGTTTTCTATTCCATGTTCCATGTCAATTGAGATAATATTACAAATCAAAAGAAATACAACTCATAAAATACAAATGAATAAAACAAACAAATACAGTATGTAGTCTTGAATCTTAAATCATAGGTAGGTAGGTAGATATTCCATATCATATAATAATAATAGGGTATGTATAAAAAATTAAATTTAAATAATTTACTACAAAGATGTTTATTGTATTACTATGTCAATTAAATAACTTAAACTGGGCTATCTTTGACGGATCTTCCATTAATAATATTGTAGTTGTAATTGCTATCATCTGATGGTGGTGGAACCGTTGGTGCCGGAGGAGGATGATTGCCATTAACTTTGGAAAGTGGTGGTGTTTGTGAAGGAGGGTAACCTTCATTGACGTTGACCGGATTCTCATTGCCCCTCTCACCCAAGTCAGATGGTGGTCCATCAAATCGTGCTTCGGAGTGAGAATCACCACCCTCATCTTTTCCATCAATCATGTAAACAAAGTCATAAGAGAATTGAGAAAAACTCGTGAGTCAATTTGATTTCATTTTTATATAGTACTTGGAATAGTATTTTCATCTACTATTGAGTATTACTATTGTTACTGTGAAAGTTTTTAACTATGAAATTGACCTGGGAGAAGTTTGGAATTTAACTTCTTTTTTTTTTAGTTATACAATTTGATTTTTCATTTTGACCAAAGTATTTGCCTTTATTTTGTTTACGATTTTGGGTTTCATTATATTATTAATAATAAGATCAAATTTACATTCTTTTGAGTTTTTCTCAATATCTCTGGACCTCACTCTCTCTAGACTTTTTCGGTTCACACCACCAAACCAACTAATATTCTCTCATTTATAATATTTTGTAGTTTTCTACTGAAATGTACACACTATGAACTATGTCATTATTATTATGATTTAAATACAAACTTACAATAGTGCGTAGAGTATGTAAGACACTCTCGCACCAATAGACTTTACTTTTTTTTTGCGTATAGCACCTGTAATTCGGCATTTATATTTGTATATAGACAGGTTTTTTGTACAAATTTTTTGATTGACTGAGATACCATGCAACGTAAATATGTATACTTTGATGCAATTCATATTTTGCTCAAGATATAATAATAATAATTTAATAAAAATTTGTACGTTTATATACATTGACAATATACCGTAGCCGCAAATATATATAGCATGAATATATACGTTAAATATGATATCGTATAAATTCTGTGACAAGTATCAATATCAAACATTCGTGATGAACGATTTAATGTAAAATAAAATATGTATAACATCTAACATTCATTGAGGAAAAAAAATAAGAACAAAGTATAACTCATTAGTTATGTAGGTATACCATCCACCAAACCAAAACCAAATTATAAATATAATGTGTGGTGTGTGGAATTGTTTGAAGTATTCCCAAACAAAAAACCACAAAACAAAAGGGTAAAATAATATAAGGCAAACTTTGGTCAACATGCAAATCAAATTATATACAAGTCATATACTAATAACGATAATAATAATAAGAAACCAAACTAGAACTGTGACTATAAAAAATGCAAATAGGGAAATCATGTTACTATATATATTTTTGATATTTGTATAGTAAAATGGGGTGAAATACAGAATTTATATATTTGCATTTATAAATATTAACAAGTAGGTATATGTTTAATATTTAATACACCTGTGTCATTTGTGTATGTACGCTTAAGATGTCTATCATATTTGGAATGGAATGCAGTGTGTAGTGTTTAGTGTTTGTTCTTGCATTTTATTAAAATGCTCATGTTTTTGTTTGTGTAATTGTTTTTTATGTATATTTGACATGTTTAGATTAGTTAATGATCATTAATGAATAGTTAGTTACGAGAGGTAGAATGTAGAATAAAAAGGTACTACAACAAGTACATTGAGATTCATAAGAGAGAATTAATTAACTATTTAAATAGATATTTTATAATATATATTATAGGCAGTATCCATTTATTTACCAAGGCAAAGCTCAAAACGTATTTGAATTATCAATTTAAAATACGGGGCTTTTTTTAGTATGTACTAAAAGGGGTACTTCAAATATATATATATATATATATTTTAAATCATCTATGCAAGACACACAGAGAATATCAACATTTATTAAATGAAAGTAAAATTTGGAAACTGAGAGAAAAGTGTTTGAAATATTGTCTCATGTTCACTTTGGGCTATAGTGTGTGTTGAGTTGAATGTCAATGATTGTATGTGTATGTGATTAGTGATTGAGGGATTCTCACGTTTAACTAGTGTAAATTTTGCTTTGCCGTTTGTGATGACAACTTTCATGAAATTCCAAAACAGAAAACAAATCAAAAAGTGTGTAAAGTGTTTTTTTCTTAGTATTATTATAATTCGTGTCAATAACACGCAAGAAAGAAATTTTGATGCAAGTATACGCACACTGAACATTCTGATGGCAAAAATCAAATCTGAGAAAGTTTTCTTCTCATTATTTCATTTCAAAATAAAAAAAATTCTTTTTGAAATGTTAAATGTGTGCGTACACTATCAAAAATCAAAAGACATTTCACAAAGTGTGGGGAAAGTGAAGTGGAAAATATATTTTTTTTGTGTTTTTTTACTGCTGTTATTATATTAAGTTAAACATTTGCTTGCTGGCTTGCATTGTATATTTTTTGCGTTTTTCTCGCAGTGCAATTGAAATTGGACTCTTGCCAAATTTACACTCAAAAATTAAGGGATAAAAAAAGAAAAAAAAACAACAGCAATACTCACTCATATGATAAAATTGAAATGTTAATCATTTAGTCATTGTGTGAGTAGTCATCTGACTGCCGCTTTTTTTTGCTTGCGTTACGCAAATTTAAATAAATCCAGTGCAAAATCATAAAAAATCAGGCATTTGAGGCTCACCTTTGAAGCATAGCAATCCCTTAGCTCTGGCGTAAACAACAACGAGTGCTATTAAAATAAGAATGACTGGGATTCCGAGAACGAGGCCTACGATTCCTCCAGCAGAGAGACCACCTTCAAAAGACAAAAAAAATACACAGTTTAATAGAAATGCCTTTGCTCATAGTTTATATTTTCTTTCACATCATATTTGAGTCTATATTTGTTTAATTTTATGGTGTTCATACCTTCACTTTCCTTTTCCGCTGACAGACGAAGTTCGAATTGACCTGATCCAAGACTATTTTCGGCAGATAGCTTGTAGACTTCATTCAAATCTCCTTCTTCCACTTTCTTGATGATGAGTTCGCAGGTGAATTGTTCCGACTAAATTCAATAAAAATAGATCCGTTTTCGATTGCTATTATGAATTTTAATGATTAAAAAAAAAGACAATCGCAAAATCTTTATTTGTATACTTACGTTGATTCTTCTGGGTTGTTTGGCTTCAAATCTGAGATCTGGTGACTTGAATCCGCTATTAATTCGGATGCCTTTAACTGTCCAGTAAATCTTTGGTTCGGGATTCGAAGAGATATTAATGGCAATGACAGCTTCAGTTCCCAACTCTGGAACCTTGAAATTGATCTTGTTCGAAGGTGCTCTCGGAGCATCTGGAATATTTTAATGGGAAAAAGCACATTATAATTTTTTTCCTTAGTGTACAAAACATTTTGGCGAATAATTTGTGTAGTAATTTTGTGGGAAACTGGCTTCTTGTTTTTACTAAATACTAAACAGTTTGGCTATGCTATTGGCTATAGCTGATCATCTCTAGTTATTCATCTTACTTGATTACACAAAGGAAATATCGTAGTAATAATATTCCTCGTATGTCTACTGTTGTTTGACAACGCTTAGTATTTAGTATCAAAATGTATTAAATATTAGTGTGGGGGTAACGAGTAACCCGGAATTTCGAGTATGCTAATCAAGTTTTTCAATTTCAATTTTCAATAAATTAGTTTCTTGCTGTGAAACTCATTATTCCTGACTGAGACTGGGTCGTTTCAGTATCCCATACTCATACTGCGTGTGTGTAAAGCACTATTGAATGGTGGGGAAAATGTAAAATATCTTTGAGATATTACGATAATATTATATAAAAGATTTATTCAAATGTCCTGATAAAACTGACTGGATTCGGAATTCTGAATATTTTGGGATAAATAATACCCAATCTCGCAGTTTTTACATTACATTTATTACTAGTAGTAGCAGCAGCTCATGTAATTGAGCAAGGTCAACTAATATGTGTATAATAAAATTTGTTAATTCCAAGGAACGGAAAAGGCTAAAATGATGATGAAAGATGATTTTTCTCAACTTACAGTTAATTTCAATGTCCATGGAGACTTCGTTTTTATCTTCTGGAGAGAGAGCTTCAGAGATGGTTAAACATCTCAATTTCTTTCCACTATCTTCCCATGTGAATCGATGATTCTGCAATGTTTGGAATGTGGTCACTTTTGAGACAGAGTCATTTTGAAATTGAATGGGTGAGAGATGTGTTGACTCCAATGGGTTATTGTCTAAAACATATTCAAATTACGAACATACCACAATTAAATTCATGATAATCTCGAATGCATTCAATAATAATAACGATAAGGATAATTAAGAGACAAGAAAACATCTTCCCACGTTGTAATTTGAGTAATATTTGGTAATTAAATCTAATTTCTTACCCAAGAACCAGGAGAATTTGGGTGGGGGTGAACCGCCAGTAGAGTAACATGTGATGGTTTTGGTATCCCCGTCCGTCAATTTTCCAAGAACCTTATCAAACTGGGGTGGCTCTGGTTTCTCTGTGGTCACAAATCAACAATTACAAACTCGTTAGTTTTCATTCATTACTTTTTTTACAATAAGATTTTCTACATGAGAGAGAGAGAGGTGACAGAAAAACTACGTCACATGGTATATCGTGTATCAATGAAGTGATAATGAAAATTATGATGATATCTTGTGAAATTATTTCACTGAAATATCATATTATAGTTCCACGTGATAATATCACGGTGATATATATTTTGTTGCTTTATTTTTATAATGTAGATTCATCACAGGAAATATAATTTAAAACTTGTCACTGAAGAAACAGCTACATAATAATCATAATAATTGTCACGTTAACTTTGTATCTTTATTAAATACAAAGTATTTGTCGTATTATATTTGTCTGTCTACTGCCTACGGAGACGGCAATTTTTTTTTGCACTTCCTGTCAAAACAAAACATACATGCACTGATGATTTCCCAACAAACAGTATGAATAAAAATATAAATCAAGTTTCAGTATGTTTCAGATACAGTTTTTACAGTCCACCCTGTATTAACACCTCTAGTAAATTAGAATTTAAAGAAGGAATCCGTTCATATACATACATAAAAATGTGGATGAGATGGAAATGCTTGAAGAAAAAACGGAGTAACTTGACAACGCTACGACCATTGTAATGGCAAGGAAGTCAAGTGAAGAAATGTAAACTTGTGTGTGTGAGTGTATTGCATCGTCCTCTGTCAACTTTACAAATTAGAACAACTAACAAGTATAGTTCTCTATAGTATTAGAGTTTTTAAGGTGGTGAATGTAAAACGATGATGATGATGAAGAGGATTGAGAATGATGACGATGACGAAGGCTACAACATCTTTGGGCTTCTTCAACTTGAACTTGATAATGACAGCATAACAATACTGTGTAACGCACATTCATTTAAGTCGTCGTCTTTGAGTTGCCGTTGTCGTTCTCGTAACTCTGCATATTGCACACCATTGCATTTTTTTTGTAGATCTGTTATTTTGACTTGTTGGGATTCACGGCGGCTGGTATGACTATATGACTGTGAGAAAACTTTTTGACAAAGACAAAACGAAACGTTCTTCTACTGTCAGTTCTTGTTTCTGTTTTCATTTCATTGTATTGTTCACGTTATTGTTGCTGTTTCAACTTGGACATCCCCCCAATAGGAAAAAAACATTCTAGACTCTTTATACATTCCGAGTTTTGAGTATATCGTGAAGATCAGTAGGTATAGAACCCCTATTTATTTTTTTAAACATCTCAGTCACAACTAGCAAGTGTTTGTCTACCCGAACGAACCATGTGGAATCTCCTCCGCAGTACATACATACTGCAGAGCAGAGTCTTTGTAAATTGCAGACTGAAAAACTCTATTTAACAGAGTTGTATATATATACAAGGATTTTTCGGATATGCATGAAAAATTTTGTTTCCTCTCATTAAATGTTTTTTTTCCATATCTCGGGAGGCTCCCGGCATGACCGCTGGACTCAAGATTCAACATCCTTCTTGATTATTCTCTACATGTTCGTTCTCTCACAAGTTAATAAGGTTAAATGTACTTAAACGATAATAATTTGCTCTTGAGTAAAGTTAAATCAAAGGTTGAATTACAAATTACACGGTTTAATATGAACATTATGAATTATATGGAATCATTTCTAAAGTTTTTCTCTGTACTTCTCGGATCTTCCTAAATGTAATGGAAAATTTAGCGGAATTGGGAAATAAAATACGAATAAAATACGAATGAGTATACACATACACAGTATACAGTAAGTAGTAAGTACTTTACATTGACGATTCAATAGAAAATCCGATAAAAACTAAACGCAAATAAATAAAATGTAGCGTTAGCGTGCTAAACATTTGGTGTATATGGTACAGAGGAAAATTCCCTGCTTGTACCATACACAATTGATTTTTTATTTTTATTAAATGGACAAAAAAAAAACAAAAAGAGTTTGAATGTCCTGTAATGTATGTATGTATACTTCTGCATAAAAGTCTACACAGAGTCCTGACTATAATACGGAGATATGAAACACACGTTTTTAAATGGTTTAGATTTTGAACGAGAACGAGACATGCATGCAAGTAGTTGGTTTTTTTTTGTTGGTTCGTTCATGGCGATAATATTATAGAACATAAAGAAGTGGAATGCTGAAAAAGTTGAAATGTGTGTGTAGATCTTGTTATTCTAGAGTGAGGCTCGTTGGTTGAGCTTTTTTCAAGTGTAATACACAATAAAAGTTTTCAACGAGCCAGCACAGCCTAAGTAGTTTACATTGAATTTTAAATGGCGTTTATATACTTTATGTATACATTTTTTCCTCCTATGCTCCTTCGTGTCCTAACCGGAGCCAGAGTCGTGATATCGACTGAAAAATTGCACACCACACACAAATCTTCATGTGAAAATATTAGAGGGAAAATCCAAGGAAAATAAATATGAGCATATCATAATAATATCATATCGTCCGGATACACAAGTAGAAGACAAGTAAAACACGGGAAAAACAACAAGAACAGTAACAATAACAGCAACGAAAAAAAATTGCCGACGAGTACTGAATCTTCTGTTTACTGTTTGTCTCCTCACGTTTATTTGTTCGGTATTTTTTTCAGTTTTGTTTTTGCTTCTCCTTTGGTAATAGAAATTCTGAATTTCAGAGATACACGATATTTCCATTTAAAGATAATTTGTCAAAGTAAAAAACAAAACAAAAAAAAAAATCTCACTGAGAATGCCGACTTCAACAGTTCCAGTAACCACAGTTCCGGATTTTGAAATGAGTGTGCAAGTCCATCGACCATTGTCTCCCTCCTTGACGTTATTAATTCGAAGACCACATTGACCACTGTCCAAACCATCTCCAACGTACGAGTAGCCGGCCACGGGTGTTTCCTGTCCATTTCGTATTCCAGGGGGAATGCTAATTAGTTGTCGATTGGTTGGATCACCTAAATTCTGTTTCTCCCATAGGCAGACGGACAATGGTTGTCTATGAGCGTCACAGGAGAAATTGGCTGGGGAATTGACTTTGGCCGATATTATGGGTTGAGGTACGTGTGCTGGATTGTTTTGACACGAAGCCCATTGTATTAAACCTATATTCATAAAAGAAAAAAGACAAACAAATTATATTAGTATGAGCATTTTCAGTTTCAAATTATAATATCATTTTCATTTTATTCAGTACATGATGATGTTGATGTTAGATTAATGCTTATAATAAAAGACCTCAGAAAAAAGAACTAAATGCCCGATGATTAATATTTTTGCCACACCTAAGTATGTAGTCAAATTGTAATGGGTTTTCATATCAACTACACATACAAACTATGGATGAATGCACACTCACTAGACACGAGTGCACAAAATAATTTCACACATTCATTTTGGACATTTACGCGTTTATTATCGCCCTGTAAATTGTTATCCTTGTTTATCTGGAATATGCGTGCTTTGTTTGTAGACACGTCTACGTTTGCATATCATTAGTCAACGCATTTATTGAGCAAAGAGTTTTGTGTTTGTCGACCGACTACTCATCAAACTAATCAAATTACGCAAGTCCACTATAAAACTTTCAGTTAAATTAAGTATCAAGAACCTTGAAAAAGCATCCACTTGTACATTTTCTCTCATTTCCTTTACCGGTTTTTTTTCGTTTTGCACAAAAATGTGTAGGGTTATCAGAATTTCATGTGAGAGCTAAGTCAGGAAAACAGGCATTTGGCATTTGAACGGTTACTTTGTGAGTTATTGCTGAAACAAATATGTTGCTATGCATAATAAATACTTGAGTAATGTTCAATATTCAAAGTCGAATGGGTTTAAAAGAAAAGGATTGATATAGATATGTTTATGAAATGGAAAATATGGAGAAATTGAACAAAAGAATTCATGAGTCAGAGGACTCTTATACTCCATAGCCAAATAGAGAGAAAAATGTACTTTGTATGTAGATATGGATTAGGGAATGTCACAGCCATGTAGCCAATCTCACGATCAGAAATTCTTGCGAGAGAACGAGAGGGAGAGAGAGAGAGAAACTCGGGATATTAAACAATGTGTACAATTTTATAGTTTTTCCTATATGTGGTGCACCGGCATTGAAATTGAAATTCTTACTGACAGCTTTCCCAAAAGATTCTGTCACTTGCAACTTTTCTTTACTCACTTTACTCATTCACCACTATACACGTCGAGCAATATATTTCCCCATATTCGGCGATGATAAGTACTTGCTCATATTTTAAGTAATAATACAGTTTCACATTAAAAGTTCCTTTCTTCCTTACGGATTTCTAGTACTTTGTGAATTTACAATTATCTTGTTGGATTTCATATTTTATGCTTCACATATCCACAGACACTATACAGACTATGATAAAAAAGCCAATGGGAAACCGCAGCAAATGGTAAATGCTAAATCATATCAAAATCAAATATCCTAATTTCTAAACGGAAAACCTTCAAATTTTGACCCAGTTGAAATTTGACATACCTATTCAAATTATAACATCTGAAATTACAAATGATTTAAAATGTCTCATAGTCTCACATATCACAATTCACATGACACATGTGTATTACTTATACGCATTTGTTCTAATAGCGAAAAATGTAGATGAGATTATTTGCAGCATCTTCAATCTTCACTCGTGACTCGTCACAAAATTCCCTAAAGATTTCCTCGTTTACATGTCTCATCGATTCCTTTGGCTTGATCATCATCGTGAACGGTGATTTTTGTGTACGTACATGTTTTGGCATATTGTGTAGTTATATAGGATTGCATTGGGGAACCAGAGACATGGAAATTGTCATCAAGGGAAAAGAACAAAGTCATTTAAATGTTAGACTGGATTCCAATAGATGTTTCCTACAAGAGGAATCGTCTGCTTGTACATGGATTGTGGACATTTTATCAGGACAGTAGCAGTCATAAATCAGGTTGCTCCTTCTACCACCGTCATTTACAGAAACGATTATCCACGCTGGGCTATTCTCTGCCAATACATACCAATAAAACAACGTTCATTTCGAATTCCAATTCCAATATTATCGTCGAAAGGAATCGTATGTACTATGCATATGTTATGCATTCATTTGTATCAGAGTAGAAATAGTCAAACTCAAACTCTGTGCAGTGAATCAAGAGAACTATTTAAATTATTTTCTGTGCCTTACTCAGAGAACTACAAACGGTGTTTTCCTATACACTATACTTCTTCACCTTGTGTTTCTCAATTCTTTATGAAAATTCTACAGGTCTTTAGTCTAGAACAGAGATTTTGCAATGTGATAAGCCCAAAATTGAATAATTCTGTGGGTGAAGCATGAAATTGATTTGAGCCTCAAAGCAATGGGTTAATCTTCCCATCTTCTTCCTACTTTGTGCCAAATAACTCATCAACTTTTCAACATTTTTTGGCTACTCCATTCCATACCAATCCTTTAATTACACACTCAGCCTGAACATCTCTTTCTCTTTTGTGTCTCTCGCATTCAGTCGTAATTATTGTAAATTACAAATTGTAGATGGGAGATTTTTGTCGGAGTAAAAAAGAAAAGAGTAAAATGTAAATATGAATTTGAATTCAAATTTGAATTTCCCTATGGCTTGTGAATGAAATGAACTTTGAGAATATCCAAGTATTAGGTATAAAACTACAAATTGTAACAGTCTAGAGCCCGTAATCCCTGTTTGCCTTAAAAGACTTTGCATAGGTTGGGCTCTTTATGTTTTGTCTATTGCCCACAAAAGGTATAATAAGCAACAAGCAAACTGAATTGAAACAACATGAAAATCCAAGAAATCAACCAACATGAGCAATAAAAAAACCGGCAGAATATGTACGAATGTTAACTAAATATCTGTAATAAAAAAAAAATGTAAAGGGCAAACTTTTGTCATTCTCCATATAATTTAGTAGGAAAGTTTCAAATTCAAAATTAATGTATATGGAGACAATTCAATGCCAAGTTAAAGCCAGCGGACTTGTTTATAGGTAGTAATAATTTTCAAAAAAAAAAAAATGTGGAGCAAAAATATGCTACCTTTGATACTGTGTATAAGTATAATTGTTGAAGGCAAAAGGAAAAACAAGTCTTAAGGAGTCGAGATGATGTAGAAATTAGCTCACAGACTCAGAGATCTAGTCTGCCAGTTGACTGTGATGAGTAAGATGAGGGTTTTTAACAATATAGTTTTGTTTTTGTGTCTTTTTGATTTTGGTCCTAATGAGCCTTCTGGCTTGTGAGCTCAAGATTTTTGGAATCAAGAGTAGGGAGGAAAACCTCAACCATAATGAAGGCGTAATACTAACCGAATTGAAAATCATCATCCATTAAGAAAAAGAAGGTTCGAGTAAATATATGAGCAACAAAACAAAATTGTGTCTATGACATCTCAAATATCATTGTGCATTTATTATTTTAATAAAAAAATTTGGTTTGATTTCTCTCGACCATCTTTGAAATCTAGAGCATATATGCAGAAAATTAGGAAATTTACCCATTCCATTGGGGAAATTGATGAATTCTAACCAAAAATGCAAATGTGTATTCTTATTACTTTATTTTTACACATGGGTATTCGAGGTTCGTATTTCCGCTTCGATTATTTTTTTTTACTTTTGTACATACTAGGAAAATGTAGTTTAATAGTTTACGGGATTTGTGGCTAGTTGTGAATATGACCAGAACCAGCTGCTTATGTGGCTTCAGTATGGTAAATATTAAGAGAATTGGAAATGTACTTTTTTGAAAATTGGGATGGAACAAAATCCACTGACTACATTTAATTGTAATTACAATTATTCCTCGCTCTGGCCATACCAAAGGCAATAACAATTGAATTTTTCAAGCATTATGTATCCGTATTTGAGGTAGAATGAAATGAAATGGAGTACAGAGTACATATATACAGTATACACGGGCACAAACTCATCCTGTGCTACTTTTGAAGTCCTCCGTCTGAGACTAGACCACAAAAGTGTCACAATAATTTAATGTATTCAACCTTCTCCTGTTGCTCAAGCTGTTCCTTGTGTTTGTGTGTGAGTGTGCTATGTGTATTAGGAATCTTTATTTGATTGGACATGAGCCCGTAATGTGTACGACAATGCAAAAACTCTGTCCACTGTATTCTCATTTGGAAATTGAATTTGAATGTTAAAAAGATTCAAAGCCCGAAGAGGAGCTCAAGCCAAAGCCCCCCAAAAACTGCTCTTCTTTCATCCTCAACACACGTTGTCACAACAAAGGTAGGCGGGCTTGTCATTCTTTTCATCACAATTTATTGTTCCGTTCAAAGAGTACAAGGAATTGAATTAATTTTCACATGAAATACAATTTTGCATTATGTACACACACAAATAGAACTCAATCTCCTCGCTGTCTCACTTTTCACACACACAGAGAAGTAGGTATACGAGAAAGAGGGAAGAGTAAAAGAGGGTGTATGATATTTTCAGCTGTATTCAATTTTATTTCTTCCCAACAGATTCATCTTTTGTTGTTGCACGTCAGGCGCTCCTTCATTTCATTTAAGTTGACTGTCTGTGACTGTAATTCCCCAAGTCCAAACTGGAAATCCTAACACTCAACGCAGCACAGTATAATGCACAGTGATACTTAAACGATCACACTTTTTTTTCAACTGTGATTGTAATGACACTGAATTTTGTGCTGTGTGCCATACTCTTTGTCACAATACGATGAGAGTATAGGTATAGAGAATCAGGCGGGGGAAATCCAACTTTATGTAGGCACCACACATATTGGATATTGGACAATGTTGAGGGTCATTAACTTTAATTATGTGTAGTTTTCATTTTAGTTTTTTAGTAAAAATATAAAATGGGATGATTTATATGACAGGAGGATGGTGATGTCCTTAGTGACACTGGCTAAGCTTATCTTGTGTCATATCGAATGTCTTCCTATCTAATCATGCACATATTCTTATTTAGCTTGAGATATATTTTGTTGTGGGAAGTGTACAGATACAAATGTAAAGTCTATGCATTCTCAATGTTCTCATCTTGTTGTACATTTTACAATTATTACATTTTTACTCTGTGTCCCATTTTTTAAGACAAGCGTCAAAATTTTCTCATAATGATTTCGTCACGACTCAATTGACTTGACTTGACGAGAGAGCTGAGAGAGCTTCAAGCTTATCGTTAGCAACTGAACATGCAAAGAATCGTCTTGTGGTTTTACTCTATACCTGCCTCTATAGGAGTAGAGTATTTTCCTCCTCTCCCTCTCTCTCGTCCAAACATTTTTTTCTTCTTTCAAACACACATTTGTTTGGATGCGCATGATTTTTAGAGGATGCACTCTGTTAAAATTTATTTTACACACTCGGTCACACTAAAAATTCGGCAGAAAATACTACAAAACGAAGAGAAATATACGCAATACGCAACCCAGCAATTACGGATACAGTTTTAAGGCTAGATATTTATATTTGGAGACTAAATTGTAGTCTGCTGGTGCAGTCAAATCAACTGCCTTTTTATATTCCTTTCAAAGTTTTTCTGGTACTTTTACTTTTGAAATTTCCAGCCGTCCATTTTTTTCTACTTTTTATTTTTGTCCATCCGAATTCATGCTGACTCGGTAAGTACCGATATTAAGTTACACAAGAGTTCCCAAACTTATCCACTGCACACATATCCAAATATACACACAGCCATTATGATGTGTACCGTACTCAAAATTCAAAGAAAAACATCTCTGAGGGAGCGAGAGAGAACTTCGAGTAGTCGATGGTGGATGGTGGAGAAAATTAAAGAGAGGAGCTATAAAGTTTAATTGTGTGCTTGTACCCGTAAAATTTTACGATTTTCTCTCTCCTGTCGTTGGAAGAGAAACAAAAAATCTATGCAATGGCCATTTGTGCATAATGTTTCAAACTGAAGTCAGTCTCGAGTTTCTCATCTTGTTCACGAATCCGTCGGGAGATGAAAGTATTTTCAGAATAATTAACAAATTTTCCGGATTCTTAATTGACCTACTCATCATTCTAATCCCCTGATGCATTTATTTTCATTTCTATCCATGATTTGTCTATTAACTTTGATGAGCTTTGTGGGCCCAAAGGGTATTTGTTTTAACGAGCGATGAAAATGATATTAGGTGAAAAAAAGCAACAAGAACAACAACAAGTGATTGACTTGCGCCTCATATTTCAATCCTGTTCGTGTAGCACAGAGAGAGAGAAGAAGAAAAAGCTAAAGACACGTATTGGTATTATTGTTGTCACTTGCCTGACCCATATACTCGGCACATTTGTAGTACACAAGTACACACACAAACATACGGCTCACAATTTACTATTTAACATTTTTGTAGCACTCTCAAATGGATATGAAGGAAAACAACATGCGAGCAAGATGCTGATTTCTGTGTGTGTGTGTGTGTGTACCATTGACGTGAATATTAATTGCTCAGTTATTAAAGACGGCAGGATCTGTGTTCTGTTCATGGGTCTCAATTAAATGTGCGCATTTTAAATTTTAAAGAGCACGAGTGCATTGGCTTCTTTCCCTTGTACTTTGTACACATAGAGTGAGTGTAGTACATATCTGTATGTGTACTACTGGCTTTAAAATATGCTTTATGGAGACTCAAGATGATGACAATGAATAACTTTGAACGCCGGTTGGCCCGTTCATTGCCTCGTCAGCATATGCAGATGCCATGTGTAACATACATATGAAGAATCTTGTTTTTTTTGTGTACTTATTATTATTCCGTTACTCTCTTGTATTGTTACTACATTAGCCACCAATGACTGCTGCAAATATAGAAATACACAATGGAATATAAAGCAGTGCAAAAATCAGAATTGCAAATGAGTTCGAGT
Organism: Gisinianus flammeolus; assembly: GCA_034699125.1. Lineage (NCBI taxonomy): Eukaryota > Metazoa > Arthropoda > Collembola > Symphypleona > Katiannidae > Gisinianus > Gisinianus flammeolus. The sequence continues at coordinate 18,945 of JAIUND010000312.1, forward strand.
CAAAAGTCGAATCCTTTTCCTTGTTGTGTATAAGAAATTCATATTTGAGAATTCACTCTCGGATTCATCATAATCATCCCAGTAAATACATAAAAAAAATGCTCTGGATGAACCAATTGATTATTCTTTGGATACAAATTATTGTGTCATCATTAATTGAGATTGTGATGTATTGTAAAACTGTAAAGGCAAGTACAAATATCTGTATAAAGTTATACGCATAGTTTGTGCGTAATTGTACTCCCATTTCCTATCTGATTACCGCATGATTATCTTCGTAAAATAATTGAGAGTGTGGAAATTTGGACTTAATAATAATGCATTGATTGATTCAGTTTCCTTTTCCCCTCATTGTTGTGTATGGATGTTACCGTAATATAAATTAGATAGAAAACTATTTTCCTCGTTGTAGAGATGAACTCTACAGTAACACAGCACACAACAATAGACCAAATTGTATGCATATATTTTGTATAGTGTATACAAATCTGGATGACTATGGATGAACTTTGATCACAGAGTTGATTGTTGATGTGAATTGTGAGTTCACATCCGCATCCCCAATTCAAATTCAAATCTAAAAATCCAAATTCGACTGTGAGCTAATCAACCCAATCGTAAATGGTAAATAGTCAAATGTTGTAAAAATATGGAGAATGCAGCTTTGCGGTAAATTTCATTTTCATGAGTCATGGGCCTCGAGGGTAAAATAGCAAATGTAAATGTAGAAAATATAGGTATGGTGAAACTTTTCCTCATCGTATATCTACAATACATAAAGGGAATATGTATCTGTATGTTGCATCAGACCTTGTGCAGCCATGTGATCGTTTAACTCCATCAATTTTAATCACAATTTAGTCGGGACTAATAATATTATTTATTATTCTTAATGGTTCATGATTCTCATGATTGGGAATGTAATTGTGTGGGTTCGAAAATAGAAATTTTGTATTGAATATTGAATTACTGTTGTAAATGTTTCCTAGTGGGAATTGAATATGTAATGAAGCATAAAACAATGTAAATTACATTTCTTTTCGCATGGAATCCCAATTATTTGACAAATGGTGTAGTTGAGACATTTTGTGCATTTGTAGGTACATGAAGATATTTCTAGCATGTCATTTTGACACTGTTTGTTTCTTGGTAATATTTCAATGCAAAGATTGTGCAATAATAAATAATAACAATAATAATAGAACTCATTCGTTATGATAAATGTTCTTGAATGTATTCAAAATAAACCATTCCAAATTATTTTTATTACGATTACCAAATATTACGTCAGATTCTTATAGCGTATGACAAGAGATTTCGTTTCACAACAAGAATGTACAGAGATGTTGAGGTGGAAAAAATTGAGCATGTTCAGGAAGATTTTGTCATTTGTCGTTTGTCATTTTTGTCCCATCACTTGAATTAGAATTGGTATTACAGACAGAATTTTTCAATGCCGAAGCCTCTGTACATAAAGAAATTTTATGATGCGTGTGTGTATTTGTGTATGTGGAAAGAGATTTTTTCCCTCATGTTCTCGTTCACTATGGTTTACCCAAATCTCAATTGTGTTGAGGAGACCAAGAATGAGTATAGTAAAGAGAAAAAAAACCTTTCAAATTCCAAATCTCAAAACTTGGTTAATGGGGTACAAGCATAAGCTTAGAAGTTGGAGTTTAAAGTACGAAAGGAAATTTGAATTGAAATGAAGCATCATTTGAAGAGAAAAAAGAACTTTTCGTGTCTACTCTGTATAAAGTGTAAACGTTCCGAAGTTATAACGACTTAATAGTTTATACTTTATATACTATACACATACACACACACATACACAGCACAGATGATTGTAGTGGTGTGTATATTTCCATAGACTTTTTTCCCTTTTCTTTTCCTTCCCCCCTTTGATTCAATCATGAACCATTATTTCGATTAGCGTGTACTTAATACTTTCATTTCAGTTCATCGGGCTCTGTCTAAATAGCAAACAGTCAAAGCAACAGCCTTCCACGTGTCTATCAAACAATTTCTTATGGTCCACATTGAACATTCGACATTTTTAGAGTTTTACACACGAGCATTCAAATAGTTCTGCAGTACAATACATACACTGTACACACAATTTACATGACATTTCTTTCTCTAATAGTTCGAGCTCTTGGCCCAGTAAAGAGATTTTTAAATGCTTCAGCCACAAAAAAAAACCATTTGACAATAAACTACACGAATTCAATCGAGTACATAGTTTTATATGCTTTTATATCATTATTATGTTATGTCTCTTATCAGTTGTATGTGTAGCTTGTAGGGGGTGTAGAATTCTTTTCGAGAGTGAAATGCTACAACAGTCCAAAGTTACGGACTACTGACAGACTTAAAAGTTTTCATTCGACGTAATACAGATATAGAAAGAGAGAGAGAGAGATATGAATGACTATACAGCTTCATTTCAATCTACATGCTCGAATTCCATGTGGAATCTGATTGCATTTTGAAACTACAATTATGTGACTAGTGGAGTCGGCTGTTGAATTACTCATATATGGCTAAAAGAATTGAAAGTATTGTGGAACTTATCTGATGACTTTGTCTAACTCCCTATATGAATGAATTATAATAATAGAAAAATGACAATGACAAGTGCACATGTACGCTGGGAAATGGTAATGATAAAATTTGTTGATGAAAAGTAAAAGTGAATATGGAGTTGATTGCACTTTTGAAACCAGGAGCAGAATATCTCTATAGTAAAAGTCAAATGTGTGCGTAATAATAATAATTATAATGATGGTGATGAGGATGAGGTGAGCGAGTTTTACATGCAGATTTGTTGGTTGTTTCATTAAATTCGACATGTTCAAATTTAAAGAGTTTGAAATGAAAAAGCATGGTGATATTATAATAATTATAATATAATAAATATTCGAAACTTTTTTTTTTTTACACCAAAAGGAAAAACTACAAACTAGTCAAACTATTCACTTTCCCTTGAAGCGACTCTGGGTCCTTTTCATTTTCTTGACTAATCTCACACGCCTCCTCATCTACATCAACATTAAAATCTGAACACGTCATGCGGCTCAAAGTTTTCACGACCTATTGAGCTGTTGAAGGCTTCTCAATTCTCAAATGAACGAAAGAGAAGAGAGAAAAATGAAATACCAACCGACCAACGAACGAAACCAAACCACCAAGAAATTTTACACATTTTCCAAATGAACCATTCACTTCACCACAAACCATTTTCATTTTCCAGTCTAATATGTCTATACTTGTATGTCTATGAGTATTGACTATGCGGAGAGAGAACTTTCAAGACCGAGAATACAAAATACAAATTTCCATGATTAATTTCGAAAACCTCATGGTGTCGACGAGCTTTTTGGGTATATAACATTAAAATTTAAGCGGAATATTTCTCAAGTCCAAGAGAGAACTTTTAGAGAACAAGCACAAATTTAAATTAGAAAATATGATTACATATTCGAGAGAGTTGTGTGAGGAGTGAGCTTGGAGTAGTCAACTATATGTACCTCCAGACTCCAGCTGCTTCCAAATCTACAAAAACCACCATTCTAAATCTGCACTTTCATCTGACATTTGAGAAATAGAAAAATCAATCATGGCTAAGGAATATTCCCAATGAACCTGTTGAACTGAGCTCGCCGTAATTATTTTGGTGTGTGAAAATATTAATGTGGAGATTCATTCATGATTAATGATTTGCTGTTCCTTTCATCAACCTGCTGTTTTTTTCTATCCCAAATGTATAACGGTATAGGATACATAAAGCTCCTTCGCGTGTACACGAGACAATTTAATTAATGAATAAATGTCAATATTGTCAAAATTTAAAATGAAGCGATTAAAGATTCTCCTTCACAACTCTCAAACTCATGTTCTACATTTAATGTTCACTGCTAACCTAGTTTTTGTCGGTCGGTCGTGGATAACGATAAGAGATACGAATGTAGCGATATAAAAAAAACTGTAGCCGTTCAACAAATACAAAAATACTTATCAGTAGACAAACAAAGATAAGTTTGGATAATGAGGAACATGCAAATCAGAATCAGAACGTTCCCTTTCTGTGAAATATTGTTGTCAACTCTAAATAAATGACTATTCCATATTGTCATATTCTGTTCCTGTTTCTGTACACACGCATTCATATAAATTATAAATATATCTATAGTCACTTTGCTTTTATTATCATTGTTGTTATTATTATAAATAATGATGATAGAAATGAATAAGCCGAAAGAATTTCATTTTTGTTGTTATTATTATTATTATTATTATTATTATTATTATTATTATTATTATTATTATTAATAATACAACGACTATTCTGGGTCTGACATATTTTTGACATTTTGCAATTCGTAATCGTTAGCTAGGAAATATCAACTTGAGCAAAAATAAAAAATAAAAAAAACAATGAATTGGATTATGAACTATAAACAGATTTAAACCTACTATAGTTTCGGCTAAAAATGAGCAATTTAAATCATAGCTAAATCTATATTATTTATATATTTAAGAGTGGCCTGTGGTAGTAATGACAAATGGAAGCGCTGCACGAATTAAAATAAAATGGGATAATTTCCTTTGGCCTGGATGATTCATGAGAGCTGGAGGTGGTCGTTGGCAGTAGTGCTCTCGAGTGGGGTACACACATAAAACCATTAGTGCCTACTTAAGCACTGTTTGTCCACGAGGATTTTTGTTTGGACATTTAGAAAGAGCATGAAAAAAATGAGGATAGATTCCCAATCCAAATTCCAAATGCACATGATGATGAAAGTATAAAAATACTTTTCATTAATTGCAAATTGCATTGATAAAGAATTTCCATGTTATTTTATATATTTGCCAATCTATTAAATGGAATGAGCAGAGTTATCATAATAATGAAAGAAGAAAAAAAGCAATGAGTCCACAGTTTTAGTATTATTAGCTTTTATACTGAATGCGTGTACATATGTATATGTGCACATGGTCTGCCGTCTGCAGTTGTGTGTTCTGTATAAAAGTAATAATAATTGAAAATATTATTGGCATTGGAGTGCGTGAGTTGGGAGCATTTGAGAATTCTCTCTCTCTCTCCCTTCTGCTCATAGTTTCTGTGTGGAGTTTGTACAATAGCCGAGTAGTTGATGATTTTACTTTGCAGTAATTTCTCGACTCGGAATGGAAATTGAAAGGAAATGAGCAAAGTTGGAAACAATGCAAAGTTCCAACTTCAACTTGCTCCAAGTTACTCACACACAAATTTCATCAACTGGCATTAAGTAAGACGATAAGTGATTGTGAGTTTAGCTTACTCGTGTACAAATATGCGAATCCTATAGAAAGTATAGAAAAAGAATCCTTCGAGTTTTAGTTTTTTTTTTTATCACATAGACACTCAAAATCTAAATCCAAATTCCAGCAACATAGAGAAAGGGAACAAATACCAGCCAGCAGAATTGCTATCTTACCCGCACAGCACAACTCTACAGATAGCTATGTATGTGTGTATACATAATAATAATAGTATATAGTGACATATGTCCATCCTGCCCACGCCATTACCATTATTCTCTGACCCAAATTATGAATACATTAAAAGGCTCAATCAATACTGGATAGTGTAATATTGTGGTGCACTCAAGTAAACACAGAGTTCGGTCTATACTTAATGTCGACTGCCTATATAATACCTAATATAATGATACTCTCTAATCGTTTACTCTCAACTTTATACAGTAATGCCATAATACCACATGTGTGTAGAACTGTAGAATGTGTGTGTACACTGTGTACCCACATCCCCATATTTAATATCTCCTGTCTCGAATTTACAATGGAAATATATAAAACCATCTTTCCCCCTCTTTCACTTACCTTTGGTTTCCTTTTCCTCTCTCTCTCTCTCTCTCTCTCTCTCTTCGTCAATTATTAGAATATATATCCTCGATACTCGAGCAGAAATGCAAGCAAATAATATACTCCTCGCCCTTGCATACAGAAACTCACATGCACATTCACCCTCCGCCCTAGGATAAGAACCAAACTGCTAAGGTCTAATTCTAATCGTAAGATACGGATGTGTGTATGTAATGTATACTCAAACTGATAGACATCTCTTCTTCACCTCATACACGTAATCATATACCTATGGCGATTGTAAATGGTTGGATGTGTTTGAATTCTCTCTCTCTCTCTTTCCCTCTCTCAATCCATTTTGACAATGATAGTTGAATATGTCAGATATACGTGAGAACTGAGGAAACTATCAAGTTGAATTCAAGTTTCCTTTCCAGTCCTCTCACAATATGACTGACAGGAAACCATTACAGCAGGGGGAGAACCCCATACACACATTCTCACAAGAAAATCAATCAGGAAATTGTAGGAAAGCGCCTCGTCTGTTCAACGGAATACATATATATAGTTTATCTGTATAGGAAACTTGTCTCTCCCTCTCTTTACTCCTTGCTGTTCACTCTTTAGTTTTCGTCAACCCATCAAATCCATTATATACGCTACACTTTTACTTTGGACTTTGAATTCTCCTTGTGAACATACAAGAAAAAAAATCCAATGCTCACACTATGAAAGCCACTAAAAACAAATGCAAATATAGACAGAGACAGAGTTGTCAAACTCAAAATCCATCATCATTATTCGTTTACTTTATTAAGTTTATTACTATAAGAAAATGGAAATGTGAGTGGGAAAAAATGTTAAAAATTCAAATATTCTCAGCCTACATGTGGATACAAAAATCAAGGATTCTAGGATGGGGATGAGAACGCTTGGTAATTTGAAGTTCAATACATTTTAATGAATACAAGTCCTCATTACGTATACTGCCTGGAAATGTATAGATGGAAGATTGTCCCTATCTTACGATTAATTAATGTCCCTATTGATGGATTGTTGTGATTGTGAACACCCGGTGCTCTGCTCTCTGATACTCATCTTTATTTTCGTCATACAGCTCCTGCTTCCACTGCCAATGTGAATATGAATGCCAGTGCTTGGACAATAATCATTGTTTGTGCATATAAGCATTTCAGTTCACTTTAGAGTTTAGAGTGAGTGTGTGTAAAGTGTAAAGTGTCTGGTAGTCAGGAGATGTGAGATATTGAACGCACCTAAAAAAAAAGTTCTCGTTGGGACCGTGCCGGTACCAATTTAGATTTAGATATTAGGTAGTAGTGGCCAGTAGCAAGTTTCATTAGCCAAGAAGAAGACACGCAATATGATGTTTGTCTATGCGTAAATTTAATACTAAAGTACATGGTTACATATGCCAATAATATATAATAGAATGCTAATGCCGACAAGAAAGCATTTGAAAGGATTAGAAAAATATATGGAGTCTAAGTATATACGGCTAAAGGTGGAAGCCTCAGATTTAATGACGATACTACAAAAAAATGTATGTACATTCAAGTACGGACAAATATATTTACAGTGGGCGGGTAAATAAAAACCAGAGTTTGTAACGAGAGAGAAAAAAAAAGAGAGAGAGAGAGAAATATTTCAAGCTGATTTTCTACTGTACTTTTTTTGTCCGTTAGACGAATACGACTACACAATGCAATAATGCCAAACAAATCGAAATCGTTACGATAGGATACAATACGATGGAAACTCACACTGTGTTGTGCTGTGCTGTGAGACTGGGAAATTCAAAGAATAGTCCATATTGAAATCCATAGGCAAAGCCAACGGCTTTTACGTGACAATATTTTATTTGATCTTGTATATGATCACGACCCATGATAACTACCATCTGCAGTCAGTACATATGCCTGCTTGTACATAAAGAGAGTATCTATCTATATAAACAGGTAGTGAATTTGAATTTTGTATATGGATTTCTCCAGTTGAGTCGTTATGTGTATCGGGACATGGGAAATGTGATATTTTCGTGAAGAATAAATTCGTACTAAGGTAGACAGAATGATGGGATAATTCTGCAGTCATACCATTTACATTTTACAACCTGCCAATATCATTACAGTACAATGTATGTACAAACTACATGTGTTTGTACATGGCTAACGATAAGACATTTATAAATAGGGATATCCAGTTGTTATTGTTTTTTTTTACTCTTGTTTTTTTTAGCACGGTCATAACAAAGAAAAGGAAAAAGACCAAAACTTTTATTGTGTGTACGATTGTTTGTGACAAAATTGGAGCATTCTCTTCTTACATGGAGTTTTGAGTTTTGTTTTGGCTTTTTCTTGCTGTCGGTATTGGTATTGAGTATTGAGTACTGGGTGTGTAGAATATAATTTGAGGCTCACGGGAGAATGGGAAACGAAACCACAAGTTTAAACCTTGACAAGCCGAAATTACAGAGGGGTAATTATTCTCGAATTTACGATTTTCCGATAATGAATGCTGTAGACTTTCCGTAGTCATCGTCAGTTGGTTTGTAGTTTGTACATGTGTAGACGTATATACTGGGACATGAAACTTCCTCGTCTATATAGTCAAACTCAAATTCGATTTTGAGTCTACAACTACAACTACTACCAAGTTACAAAGCTTCCTGAGAATTTGGAATCGCGAATTTGCGACTGTGTAAATGGAAATGAATATCCAAATCATATACATACACATAAATGATCCGTGTGTCAATATGTAAATATGAATTTACATGTCCATAGGGAATCCACACATATATAGGCATGTATAATACAATAATTCTTAGACGGAAAGGCTGAGCTCATGGTGAGTCGTGAGTTAATACACATGACAGTTGAGCCCTGTCATTTTATTAGTCGAGTAAGTATACACAGTTACACACACACACAGTCATGGAAATATTGTAATGGAAACGAAAGACGGAAAGAAAATTCACAACTTGCCATGGGTAAACCTTTCAAACCTGAAGACACAAAAAGCTAAAGGAAGATCAATACTCGACCCAATCGATTTCTACCTCTGGCTTCACTCACATTCTCTCTCCCTCTCTCTCTTGTAGTTCCTTCTCTCTCGCTCAACCAACTCTCCACGCTTCAAATTATGGCCTAGAACTGACATTATTTTTCAGATGAAGTGATTGACCTTGTCATCAGTTCCGATATCACAGAACAAAATTTCCCTAACGAACAACTACAACTGAAAATGAACTACTTATTGCATACAGATAGTTTTGGGGAATTGTTCAGAAGACAGAAACTAAACAAAAACTTTTTTGACAGCATCTTTTCAGCTTGTAAATGATCATTTTATGTAGATTTAGATTTGGAACAAAAGTAAAGGTGAGAGATTCAAAAGGAGAGTAAAATTAGGATGGTTGTGTGATTAGAATAGATTAGAATAGATTCGATATCAGTAACAATTGCTAATAAAGATATATGAATAGGAAAAGATGTAAGTAGGATTTGAACTCTAATTTTGATTTTCAATCTTCATCGATTCGATCCAGATATTTCATTTGGAATATCCGTAAACAATGAGACGACTGACAGAATCAGAATACATTTATTATTATTATTTTGATTTGTTTGAAGACATTTTGGAATTTCGTGCATGAGCCTAGTTTAGTGCACGTCCATAATTCAGTGAAATAATCTAGTACATTATATATGTAGTTTTTGTCGTACATGTTTTGTATTTTGTACACGGTTAATGGATGGGAAGGATAGTTTGATAGTGGTTGGTTGTGAACTGAAAATAATATCAAAACTCTAGTGACGCCGACTGATTTTATCGACCGATTCAATGCATGTTATCCACTTTGTGTGTGTGTGTGTGTGTGTGTACTCTACTGTTCTGGTGAAGAACAAAGGAAATCAAAGAGAGAGAAGGAAAAAAAAGGTTATAAAAATATACATGTTGGAACATTTCATTGACTTTAGGAATGGAATCCAGTGACTTGAGCATGTATATTATATTGTACACACTGTAGAAACTATACACACAGGAGGAGAAATGCAGTAGTCGTTTGCAGTTCACTAGTCCATGAAATGATTACTTTGACTTGGACTGTTTATTGCCAGACTGAATTTATTTTATAAAAGTATTTTTTTTTATAGTCGTCATCGTTATCTTTTATACATTTACATTCAGAGTCAGACTGTCAGACTAGTTCCAAGTTTTCATTGGAATTCTCAAAAGTTAAAGTTGACAGGTCAGGAAAGAGAAGGAGAAAGAACGTACTGGAATTTTTTTCTTCATACATCTGTTTACAGATATAAACATAAAAAAAAATGCATTTCCATGACGGGGCATGAAATGAGACTAAAATGATTTTGGATGGAAAATAAGAGGAAACGATAATAATTATTAGTATTGTCTATCCTATTTACATTGCATGGCATAAACACAGCTTCAAATTACACAAATCTTTTCGAGCCCAACACAAACATTTCCGTTTGATAGCTAACACGTCCTCTCCTCACACACTTAAAATACGTGTGTGAGGAGAGGACTCAAGTTTCTCAAAGTGCTTTTTAGCAGAGGTTGCCAACCTGGAGGAGTGAGAAGAGATAGCAAGTTCGTTTTTTTTTGTGTATTTCATTGTAATTACAGTGATCGTACTTGTGCTGGTACTGTGATGCTTCCATTGAAAGAATGAAAGTTTATCGATGGGTTTCAAATTCCATATTTCATCTCATTGGGAATGCTCAGTCACAAATCATCATCATCAACATCATCATCTTCATCACGATTGCTAAACAAAGTGTGGTGAATCGACTGGGAGTTTGAGAATATGAAAGAATGGGATATGTGTTCTTACAAGAATGAGAATGAAGAAATGAAAGAAGGAAATTTTGTATTGTGTATATGATAATGGAAATGGAATTACTAAAGAACTAAATAACAATTACAATTTAAGAGCAACAATATTCGTATGGTAATACTAATAAAATTAATTTTAATGCACTGAAACCGATGAAGATACATATTGGAATTTTATGAGAGATTGTCCTTCTCGTCTCAATCTCAATAAATCCTATTCAATATCATATATACTTTTCTTGTATGTATAGTTTAAAGGAAATGTTGAAATGGCAAATACTCTGGCTGGTATACGTTTTTTTTTCCTCGTTTAAATACCAAGGACTATAGACGATCAATCTTGAAAGTGGAATGTGTAAAGTACTGTTGACCATGAAATTTCAACAATTACATAAACTATAAAACAATTCAGCACATACTACAATACAAACTCCAACCAAATCTAATGTCTAATGTGTAATTTCTAATGGGAAAATTTGAGTCGACAATAATTAGTCATTTGAAATTCACAGCACAGCATAGAACGTACACAAGTATAAGAAATGAAGAAACAAGATCTGACTTGAACGATTCAAGTTGAACCTATATTAAAAGATGCGAGAATGAAGCGATCACATTCTGTATACAGATACCATATTTTGTTTTAAGTTTCTGCACGATGCAGACTTTAAATTGTGATAATTTAATTTAATTGTTAAATGCTTAGCAACTTGTATATGTACTGATACTTTTGGCCTTACAGGCACGAAGCGTCAGATTGCGAGTCAGGATGAGAAACAGAGTGCAGAGTTAGAGTGCAATTTTCATGTGTGTGCCAGGGTAATAAATACCTAATTAATAATTCTTGACCATTATTTCCACATTAAGGAAGATCAGATCACCCACTGGCACTACAACTGAAATCTGAATTCTGAATCAGTTCCATCCAAGACATTTTTACATAAGAGATAATGACAGACAAAAGACGGTAGAAGTCAAGAGAAAAAAAAATGTTCATGGGAATATAATTCTAACAATTGACTGGATTCTTCTTATTCTTCTTCTTTATAATAATAATAAAAATCAGAGTATAAGTCGTCTCAAATTACTTTTGGCAACTCAAGCCAAGTCAAGAGGAATCAAAATATTATAAAAGGACGAGAGAACAAGGGCAAACAAGTCAAGTCAACTCATCAGTCGTAGCCTAGAAATTTCCGTAGTAAAAAAAAATCCGTATTGTTTTGATTTAATATGATGAGAATTTGTTTTGGGAAATGAATATTTTGGTAGTCTCAAATCATGAACCGTCATATGTTCAACATCATATGAGCCATGAACCAGTGAGTTCACAATGTTCACATTCAGACTTGTGAATTGAGAATTACAGTCAAGCCCAAATGCCGATGCCTACTGTCAAGAAGAAAAGAAATGGAGAGAGAGAGAGAGAGAGAGAGAGAGAGGAATAAGGAATAAGTATAGAAAATGTAACTGTGTCCTCCGGTGAAAATTCACAGTAATCATGGGTCATTTTTCTAACGATCTGAACACGTTTTAATACACACAGAGTAAATAGCATGTACCTACACTCAGACTCCGACTGTACAGGCTTTTTCAAAAAACACGTACGGTTTGCTTAGGTATGTAGAATTTCAAGCTCTTATTATTATTAAGTTTTCATTCCATTCCATTTCATTCCGACTTGAAATGTTCCTTTTGTATATCGAAGTTTGTTCACGCCAAGTTCATAGTAAATCACAATTACCATTAAAATCACAAATACGAATGCAGACTGTAAAAATTCCGTCGGTTTAAGCAATAAGCAAATCAAATCGTCCTCAGTAAGTAAGTACCTAAACTCGTCAGTTGAAACTTGAAAATTCACATGGTTTGACTCGCTTCAAACAGTTCAAATACTGTATAGACTTTTTTTGTTTTTCCCTTTTTCATTGTATATTTTCAGCATCTATTATCTCGTCATTTATTATGTAAACAATTTAGATTAGAACTATATTATTACACATTATTATTATTATTTTCTGCCAGAGTCATCCATTGAGCTTGGGATGTTTGCATTCTTTTGTGTAAGTGTGTGTGTGAATGTAATTATTCTTTAAAAGTAAGAGTGTTCTGGATTTCCATGCAATGCCAATATAATGAGTCGCTCGCATGTACTGTTTATGCAAGATTTGAATAGGACTCTCAAGTCTCGACATCGTGCCTGAATCAGAATCAGCATCAAAATCTGAATCTGAATCTGAATATATACGTAAATACACACAGTACTTATATACACAATGCCTCGAGAACATGAACACAATGAATATGAATACATGGTACATAGGCATGGGGACTTTGAAAGGAATCGAGTTGGTATTTTGTACAGATTTAGATATAGAAAGAGAGTTTAATGTGGCAACGGCAAGGCCAGAAATGGTCGGCCTTTGAAGTTGCCATTGGATAAAGTTAAAGAAGAGAAAAAACTAGCCATGTCTGCTTCTCACCATCAACATCCACATCTTTCTCTCTCTCCATGTCCACGTAGACTCTGGATTCATTTATGTTCACTTATTTCTCTGTTACTTTTTTTTCTATACTATATACTTCTTTTATTCTATTATCAGAGTGTTCCTTGGGATTGCTGACTACAGAGATGAGATACTCAAACTGTGCATGTGATGCGGAGAGAGACCAGGTTTTCTTTCTAAACTCTTCGAGTCTTCGAGTCTTCGAACAACATGTGAAATGTCCTGTGTGTCTACAATTATTTTCTTTTAATTTGATTTCGACACAGTTCCACACTTCCTTCTCCCTCATTACACTCTCCATTCCATTCTTTTCGTTTCCTACGCACATTTTCCCATCTTCCCAAAACATTTGGACATCCAGATACAAATAGTTTTTTTTCTTCTCCTTCTTATTGAATTACCCATTACAGATAGATGATTCTTTATAATTCGTGGACAAAGCAGTTTGTAGTTACAACAACAACAAGAACAGCAATAAAATTTATTTGGTTTTGTACTTGTACAAACACTACCTACAGGGAAATGCATATATAATATGCATTTCGAGTCTCGACACTAAAGTCTGGAGGCTGTATCTTCATTTTGTCTGCTGTTCAGATATTCTCCGAAATTCCCTGATGGCTCCAGCTGATACCCCTTTTTCTTGGTTTGCATTAGAGCAGTTTACATCACGTTCCCTTGCCATCATTTTGTTTTGCCTCAAGAAGTCTCTGCTCGAGTAAGTACGAACTACAAAACTACATGTACTTTTAGTATATTGTATAAGAAACCCTTTGACTGCGACTCTGATTTTTTTTCTCGAGCAATTTCCGTCTGTGTATCCACAACTGAAGCGGAGCTGTTGAGTCATGAAGTGAAATCCACTTGAGGCTTACAGTTTGAAAGATCCAGATTCAGATTTCTATCTTATGTGCAATTGTCTAGTTTATGTTTGCATCACTGGAAGTACATATCTGAGCTTAGACGGAGATCTGTAGCTTTTTATATGCATATATACATAATTTTTCGGCAAGTTTTTTCACGTCATTAGATTTTTTGTTCATTTCTCTCTCTCTCTCTGTCTTGGTTTTTTGTTTTTTGACTTTGGGCTTGCGTTTGTTTGTATGTACTTTGTGCTCTTATTTGTATTTGTGTATTTGGAAGCAAGTCAAAATATTTGGTTGTTGGTATAATGCTGGAGATTTTGGGTCTATAACCCTCATTCGCATTTGCTCGACAGTAAAGTAAGCACGAGGCTGGAGCGAGACCCTTCCAAATGTCTGCTGAACAGATACGATACAGATATGGAGAGAGATCTGTAACAGCAACACCAACATTTGGGTTTCCAGACTTTCCAGACAGCCGACATGTACAAGTTTCCTCTGTTCTCTGTGTTCGCGTGACAAAATGTTTATTCAAGAACTGGAAATGACGGTCGACACAGTTATGACCATTCCCTCATTCCTCACTGTTTGCTCAGAGTTGGAGTATTCGATTACACACTTGTGCTTTCATCAGTCCTATACCAAAGACAAACATATCAGCCTTTTCTCAGGCTCAAACTTAGTCTAATTTTAATTGTAATTTAATATCACATGCCAGTCCCTATAGTACTGGTCCTGAGTGCTGAGTGACATGCAAGCAGAAAAAGACCGCCTCAAAATGTGTCAATGATAAATCTATATATATATTTTTTTTTGATATTTTGATACTGTCAAGAGAACGAGAAAGAAGACTCTTGACAGATAGTCAAATGGTATATTTATCGTTGGTATACTCAAACAGAGTAATCTGATCAGAAGAATCTCGGACTGTCTTGTGAATTATTAGCATTATTTGTTTCTATCACATGAGATAATTTGAATTCTCCTTAGACAAGCTCATTTAATCTCTTCAAACTAACAAACTTTGGAAGATGAGTGAAAGGGAAAACGTTGAATTTGTACAGACTCGTTTTTTTGCGCAGAGGCTTATTATTTGTATTAGTACTGAAAAATGAAGATCCCAGACGTTCTTTTCAAGATATCCAAGATCCGAACCAGTGACAAATGAGCTATTTATTCTCCGAGTCATGCTCATTGCCGTCATTATTGAGAACTGTAAATTAAATGAAGAGAGAGAGAAGGGAAGCCAAATCGGAATACAACACACAAACTATAAATATAAAGATAAATGTGTAAATGTATGGAAATTGTAAAGTGGTAATTTCCATTGTGGGGCGGCTTTTCCAATACAAAAAAAAGTCTTTCTATGTTCGAATCGCAAGTTAGTCAGGCAGAAAGTGTATATGTATACTATACAGACTATTTGTGAGTGATTGTAATTTCAGTTGTGGTTGTAATTGTAATTCTAGCTACACTGAGCTGAGCGTATTTGACAATGGAAAAGATTGGGATTCTACGCGGATTTCTTATCAGTTGAGAATCAATTGCCAAGAACTAATCGGGATTTCAAAGGAAGTGAAAAACAAGAAGAGAAATAGAAAAAGAAAAAAGAGAGAGAGGAGAGAGAGAGAGTAAGAACAAAAAAATTAAAGCTTTTCACATTTGGGATTTGAAATGGGAATAGGATGGATTGTGTCTATATATGTATGACACGTGCTTGTGTAGTCAAGCTACACTATGACAGATAAACCCATAGGAATTGGGACTAGGAAGGGAGATTGAAGTATTGATATTATGATTGGCAACTCAGTGAAAAATGTAAATCAACTCATTAGAAGTGTAAATGCCTATTAGGTGTTGACAAGTGAGTAACGAGCGACAGAGCGAATAGAGAAATACACAGAGAGAGAGAGAGAGAGAGATAAAAGGGAAACAATTTCAACTTTGGTACTTTTTTTGGTTTTTGGTTGAGTCTTATCTATTTGGCAAAGGAAGCCAAGCCATGTCGAGTCAAGTCAAAGTTAAACTAAACATGAGGGGTGCTGGGACAAAAACCAATGAACAAAAATGAAACTCTTGATTTTCTTTTTCCTCTCTTCTCCTTGCATCTGTAATATGTACTTGTTTTTGTTCGTATCGGAATAGAGTTAAGAAATGTTGGGATACAACGATAAAAGTAAAAATTGTACTTGAGGATGCATATCCAAATGGATGAGTTTACCACGTATAACGTAGCAGTTTCTTATTATTAGTTTACAAAAATTACAAACTGTGTACTCGTTGGTGTTTACAAGTTTAAACGTTAAGGAGAATCCCATAAATATCTGTACTAACTATACAACTTCACACCACCAAATATGAGGGAGACAGAGAGAGAGAGAGGGAGAGGGAGGGAGGCTCAAGAAATGAGGTTGAACGGCTTCATGGATGAATACTCGTGTACTTTTAGCATCGCATTGCACATAAACACACAGATTCTTCAAATCTTTACTCTTCATTTGTTCGCAAACTATTAAAAAATCTCATCAATCCTAAAGATGACGATGTTTTTTCATGATTGCATATGTATACGTCCATTTGAATTTTTTTTTGTACTCCAAGTTTCCTTCCAATATGGCTACAAATAATATTTACGAGTGGAGAAAATCAACTGGTGACTTTTGTCACTATCGTATGCATATATGCATACTCCATTGGTTTGATTATCAAATATTGACATTTCCATTTGAATAGAATTGGGTATGTAAAATCGATATGAAATGCTTAATAAATTATTACCGCTTTATTACAGTGGAGAGTGAGTGTTGACATTTATTTAAAGGAGATTCGGTTGCCTGTTATATGTAAAATGAATATTCATTTTCATAATAATATTAAACAGAGTGAACGATATAAAGCTCAAGAAAAGAGCAAAAGAGGGGAACTGACGATGAGAAATATAGGAAGAAACATGAAGGAAACTTGTCTTGCACTCAAATCAACTTTATCATTTAGACGAGTCTCATTGAGCTTCATGTGTTTATTTTCCCCCTTTGAGCTGGGAGCTGAAGAATCAAAACCCAAGAAAAGGACTGATGAGTTCCTAAGAAGACTTGATGAGCAGTTATTAATTTTAACTAGGCAATAGAGCCGTTTGTTCAGACCCAAAATCCATCCAGAATTCTCAGCCTACACACATGCAGTTTGAACTTTACTTTAAGTGAATCAACTTTCAGTTTCAGTATTCTGTATTGACTCAAAGTAAAATCCATAACATAATCCCATCTTGAACTGTAGGAACGGAGGAAATAGCCTGAATATCATATCACACACTATTTGACATGTTAATGTTGAGCTATATTCGTATCTGCAGTCTTTTTCGTGGGTAGATTCCCATGCTTGTGTTTGTAATATACACATAATTCATTTCAGATACACTATAGAAAATCCAGTGTAAACATACTGGAAAGATGAAGGGAGTTCATGAAAGGGTTAACTATGGAATTCATAATGAAAATCCACATGTTTCATGTTCAGTGTGTGTGTACGTCAGTTGTACGCAACCTGTGACACGCGTGTCAGAGATGACACGAATCGAGGTTTGTACTGACACGCTAATTTTTGAATATTTTTTACAAAAAACCGACTAAAGATTGAAAGGTATGGAAACTTTTTAAACTTCTTTCGTCACAAACATGAATGTGCAGTAAGCAATGAGTCAAAAGGGGCTGCAATGCCTTTTTGTCCCTTTCCTTCCTTTCTTTTTCAATCATTTCTTTACTTATCCTTTTTCTCTCATCCTCATACAATCCCAACTTCAAGCTCAGACTTTTAAATGCAGTGCTATATTTAACATGTTAACAAGTCACCATTTTTTGGTGACTAGCCCTTTGGACTGGTGACTTGCTCTGGCCCATGGTGACTAGAGTTTACCCCACAGTTTTACAAATTTTGAAAAAAAGCTAACGAAAGGCCACAAAAACTGTGGCCAGGGCACTCAATTTCAACTAAAAACGGCAAAATTTTCTTAAAAAAGGTAGTAAAAATTTTTGGGCTCGCTTCGCTCGCCGTTTTCTTTTCCATTTTAGTCCACAAAGCTAAAAATCGCCGATAGGTACATTTTGCACTGCAAAATGACTGCAAAATTTTGGAACTTGCACTAGATAAACGTGGGATTTTTGCAAGCCTACACTAGATAAAATGACATTCAAAAGAAATCACAAAAACAACTAAAAATAAACAAATTCAAAAGAAATCACAAAAACAGCTAAAAATAAACAAATTCAAAAGAAATCACAAAAACAGCTAAAAATAAACAAATTCAAAAGTCCCAATAAAATGCCAATATAAATAACCAATTGTAATAAAATTGTGTATGTAATACATGTACATATGTACTCATGACACGCCGAGTTTATGAGAATTTTATTTTGACACGACTGAAAAAAAGGTTGCGGACCACTGGTGTACGTGTACACACTCCCATGTAAATGAAAGAATGTTGCAAGTTGTGTGTGTGTGAGAGAGAGAGAACGAGAACGAACCTCAGAAAATTATCCTTCATGACTTATGACAACTTGACTACCGCAAAGAACCCCGAAAAACTTGACTTGAAGACTCCATAGTAGAAGAAGAAAAAACGACGACAATTTGAGAACCCTGTGACAATGACAGTTGAGCACATGTAAATTGTATCTGTACACACGTTAAATGAGTAGTCGACTGCGGCGGAGTTCATATAGCACAAAGAGAGTGAAGGTAGTAAAGCGACACGAGAGTAAAATATGAATACCCAAATACCCACCAATTGCATTTGTATTTTGTATTGTGCTGTGCTGTGTTGTGTTGTACGGCTTGATTCATTGAGCCATTAATATCATTTTATCGTGCATCCACTAAAATCTAATCATACAAAATGTACAGTGTTGCTCACATAACTCTTTCCCTATGGCCGCTGCTCCTGTCATTTACTTGTTGCGACTCTTTCTCTCATTCACAGTCACCTTTGCGCGCTCCATTATGGATTTTGTGAATTGCAATTATTTTTGAATGATTTCCACTACACTTGTTGCGAATCCTGACTCGAGAGAGAAGTATCTCTGTATAGTTTATGCAACAAAAAAATGGAGCTCTTTAGGAAATTAGTTGGGAGGAAGGACGAAATTAGACTTCGACTTAATGCCATTACAATTAGGGTAATTACAATAAGTAACAGAGGTTTGTGTAGGTGGTCGTTGGACTTGTATATATTATATATATATGTATGTGTACTTGAGAGTTGAGAAGTCGTTTTATCAGATGAAAATGGAAACTTTAGCTGAGCATACATAGAAAAATCAATAAAAAAAATAATAAAGGAAACTCTCTCTCTCTCTGGGACAGGGTTTCGAATGTTTTGAGTGCTCGAGGAAATTTGTGTAGGGAAGCAAAGTAAGATGATACTTGGAGCTCAAATGTTCACAAACAAAAAAAAGTCTCAACAATATCCATCGTGTACTTATTTCTGTAATCAATACTTTCAACTTTTTTGATGACGGTGTCGTTTTTTTTTTTTAAACTCAACTTGTCAATGCCTATAATGCATGACCTGTCAATTTTGAATTCCGACTGTGTAATTTTTAGTACGCCTGTTACATAATTAGAATTAGAATGATAATGGACTCGAAAATAAATTAAAGTGCTAAATCAAAATTAGCATGAATTTTGGATAAGTGTTGGGTGTACGGTGATTGAATATGTGTATAGTTACTTACATAGTTTGTCCTCAAAATGAGAAGAAAAAACTGTAAGACTATTGTCTGTGAGTATTCAAACTACAAACAACATGGGAAAAATGGCCAACAGTACATTTTGAATTGTTAAAAGGTTAGGAATTAGATGCCCGACGGAAATGAATAATTAAATTTTTATTGTTTTCTCATTCATTTAGTTGTTCTGTATACCTCGATGCCAGTACCAGTCGAGTGTGTGTACAAATAACTGCAGAGGTAGAAGGTAGAACGGTCAATGACTAAACACATAAATTATCATGCAAAGACTCAAATCTCAAATGTACATAAATATGTATCTGTATTTTATGTATTCATTTGGGTTTTGGGGTTTTTTTTACTCTTAAACTCTCATACTCATACTAATAATCATAATCATGATGATGATAATGCAAAAGATACAGATGTGGACTCGGAAACTTGTAAATTGCACATTTTGCCACTTCCTACGCCAAAAGAAGCCAAATAAACAAAACATGAAAAAGAAAGAAAGGAAGACAAAATGTCGCCACAGGCCCTGATGACGGCTTTACTACTGCATTTGAAAAGTCTCTCCCTCTCTCTCTCTCTCAAAAATCTGTGAACCTCCATTGACTTAATATGACATTATGAATGTAAATAGGAAGAATCCGACCGTATTCAGACTTATAATGAAAGAAATTACTATTTTTTTGTTCTCTTATTTTTTTAAAATTCAAATAGGAATTCGTATACAGAGTATCAATTACGAGGATTTGGCCGTCACGTCATCATTTGCCAAAAGGTGAATTAAATTTGAATTCCCTTCATCTAGTCTTAATCTAGTACAAATATCTGAAGTAAAACATACATTATATTAGAATTTTCCCGTCCATATATTTTATCAAATGGAGGAATCTCTCTAGCATCAACTGAAATTAACGTTTTTACATTAGACAGACGTAGAAAGTGCAATTAAAATAGATTTTTTAATGTGTGTGTGTGTGTGTGTGTACAGATAGGATACTGTTTGAGCTGCGGGCATGGCCACAGTCACAGTCATAATTATAGTCGTAGCATAACAATAAGATTGCAATAATTTATTATTGTATATGATTATTCCTCATTTCCCATTCCACATTCCTCACTATTGATGAAAGAATATTAAAAATTGTTTGTATAAGGGAATAGAAATGGTGAAGGTAAATGGTTGTCATGTTACACTCGATGATTTCACACATCTCGCAGATATATTCTCACAATTGCTATTGCTATTGCTGTTGTTTTTTTGTTGGATTGGAGAAAAGGAGAAAAAATAGAAATTTTCAAAGCAAGTCACAGCAAAAGAATTATAAGGAATGAAATTTTTCTCCCCATTTTTATATTTCAGTCGTCTCGTCTAGTCACTGTGTGGGTTTAATCTTTAATTAGTTATTCAGTCAGTGTGTCACAGGCTCATTCTATTTAATTATTACAAAGCAGAAAGTCAAGTTGAGAGATTTTATAGCGAGAAGGAAAATAAATGTGTATAAGAGTCTGAAAGTTGTTGTTTGTTGTGTGTGTGTGTGAATGTATATTTTTGACTTGAGACTTGTGTGAGCCAAGTTTTTTGTTTGTCTGATTAGATGAGATGAAATGATCTCAGAACTTGATCAGCAGCAACTTAGACTCTCGAAACACTCCGGTCGACACACAATAAATGAGAAAATTGGATAATTTTTCCTGTTTAGAAACCTGTGGCGTATCTTGTGGTGTATCTTGTGGCAGTGTGTACGTGAGTGCTATAAAAAAAACTTGTGGGTTCACTTTGAGCTCTTTTTATACAAACTGACATAATACAGCTGTTGCTGTTGTTGTTGAATCATTGTTACATTTGGATATATATTTCTGATTAGAATTAGAATATCTGTACAGGGAAATTAACCCGGATTCAAAATAACTTCAAAGTTGAAGTTCTTTATATTTATGTACTGACTGGGAAATGAGAATTTGCAGAATTTTTAATTCACAATCTCCATTCAGAATTGGCAGATAAGAATAAATAAATACCATAAATGATGGCTGATAGGATTTTGCATTCTATGTTAATTGAAGCAGCAACGGAAAGGTTATCAGGTACAGAAACACCGCACAAAGAATGTGTGAGACGAAGCTCCATTACTTCAATTACAAATAATCAACTGGCAATTGATTGGGAATCTAGATTGCCACATGATTAAATCTCGTGTCTTCTCATTAAAACAATACATATATCTGGAGGTACATGTATATTTTGTATTTACAATTTACAATTTATAATGTAGAGCACTGTATATACGTTCAACGTTGTACAATGTATAGGTTTCCATCGCTTATCTACGATTAGACAATGATCGCTACGTACATATCTGTTTACCTGTACAAAATGCAAGTCATTCACCAACGGATACTTTAATATATTTTTTGTGAAATTTTCTTGACTTTTTTGGGCTATTGAATTAAAATACAATGCAAAAAAAAAATTATACATCTATTTTACTTTGATTATTCTACTCCTATTTTCTATTTTCCGTTTTAATTGACGTGCAAAAAGTAAATAGCAAATATATAGGAAAGAGAGCAAATGCATTCACTCGTAATTTTTTTTGTATACAGATGACACATTAGAGCGCTCCATATTTTTTCCTTGCTAATTTACTCTCTAAACATTTTGAATTCTTGGAATTATTAAACATGAAGTATAAACTAGATTGTACTGGTATTTCCTCATCGAGTATATACTCAACTTGTCTCTCCTCATCATCAACCGATTATTTCCTTGCAATACACAAATATACAGACAGAGGCACCGTGAGTGGATTGCATGGTGTCGTTACTCGAATTTGAGGGCAATGCGTAACGCCGGAACATCAAGGCATTTATTTTTTGTGTGTCCTCTTGCAGATGCCAAAAAAAATTGTCATCTCATGGATGAATGCATTTTTTCCTGTGCGGTGCTCTCGTCACCAAAATCACATCATCATGGAACCATTCTCTGTCTCTCTATATATATCTGTATATACTGTTTCACTATCATTTGTCTTGTCTCACAAGTCTCTCTATACCTCTATACATTAGTCAACATCAACATATGTACACATCCACACGCACTTTCCTAGATTATCCAGTTTTTTTTTCTTGTCATCCGACCAAGAAACTAGACCAAGTTTTCATCCTTATGTTCTTAATTCTATGTAGGAGAAAGACAAAGAGGAAGATGACGAATCTACAATATATATTTTTTATTCGTATATATAGAAAAATAGAAACCTTTCCAGTCTCTGTCCTCTCCTCAGTCTCTTGGACTCCTATATATTGCCTTTTTAAAAAAGAACATTTAGCATTTCCCAGGATGGGATTTGATTTGAGAATGTCAACTTGTTCAAATGCCATTTCCATGTCCGAGTAAGTAATAACACTTATAGCTTGTCGTTTGTGAAGGACAGGTACTTAGCCGCCGACTAACTATCTGCCATCCTCTATCCATCTTTCAACGTGTTACATGTGTATGTAAGTATAGAGAAAAAAATACATACCTATGAACCTATGTAGGTTTGTGATGGTGGAAATCCGTGTTTTTTTTTTCTTACAAAAAGTTACTATTTTTTTTTAATGTTTTGATGTTGACTGGTGGAAGTTGGCCTATGAAATATGACCATGGCAATGACAGTGGATTTGTTTTTGCGGTTTTATGATTACGATACGATGTATCCGTTGAATGTAGAATGAATGTATTGCGGTGGAAACTCTCCGTCTGTTATGCATATACGACAAATATCTGTACAATTACAATAGATGTATATGAGTACAGATATGTATTATGTATAGGAAAACTCAAGAATTTATCATATAAATTCATACGAGGATCTGACGCTCTGAAATCTCGGCTATTGGCCACTCTCATCTGTCTTTATGTACAGAGACATAGAGAGAGAGAGAGAGAGAGAGAGCGAATAAATATCCCGAGTGTAAAATGTAAAGTGTAAATGAGCTCGTGAGTCGAGTAGAGTTTCAAGTGAATCACAGTGGAATATCAAGAGATGATGACAGCTCTACACCCAGTCCAAGTATACAGCAACAGCAAAAGAAAAAAGATGCAGATGGTGGCATACTTAATGCACCGAGAGTACAGTTAAGTCAAATGATGGTTGGTTTTCAACGGCCCAACTCTAACTACAAATACAAAACTACATACACCAACAACCAAGCCGTGTAGGTACAGAAATGTGACTTTGAACCAACTGCAAAAACTACTACTATTACTACTAGTAGAACGAAGCAAATAGTATAGTAGTAGCAAAAACGGCACAAAACACTGAGCTTGACTCAACTCAAGAACACCCAAACATTGGCAATATTGCAATATGGCCATAACACTTGATACTTGATCGTTGGTTGATGGTGGATGGTAATACTGATGATGATGATGACGATGACGACGAATACGTGGTGCTGGCAAATGCATAATAATAACAAAACTCCATCCACCTTCTTTCTACCTGTTTCATCCTACATATTTCTTCAATTTTTATGTACATATCAGTACATCAACATGTACACCACGACTCTCAACCTACAAACAATGAATATGAACGACGGGCAGGCGAGCGAGAGAGAGAGAGAAAGAAGAAAAATAAAAAATAATACCGATCGGAAATAGGAACAAATGTCTGTAGACAGGTGTAACCACCTCACACTGTTTTTTCTTGTCATTCCCTATCTGTATCTATATAACAGAACGTTTACCTTGTTCAAATTCACGTTCCTTACGATGGAAAACAAACGACGACAAATGACGACGAATTGACTCTTAAGCAATTTTATGACTCGAGTGCAAATATGATTACATGAAGAAGGTAGATTGGAGATACCATATACATTTGATGACTTACGGATTTATGTATGTAGACTCATTCTGTTGCATTGAGCTCTGTATATTCTGATTTCTGAGTCATTCAACCAAGTACATATATAAAATAAAGTGAATTCAAAGTCATTGCTGAGTAATAAATATATACGCTTTCTATTCAACATGGTGACTGTGACTCCAAGCCTGAACTCTCAAAAACACAAACACTGCCTAGTACAATGGGGAATGTAGAGTTGAGAATTGTGAATAAAAACTTGGTGTAATGTGTGAACAGCTGAATATATTTTGGCAAAACTTGACGGGAAATCTTGTAACGTTGCTAATGACTGTTTTATTTTTCCTGTGTGCTCTCTTTCACTCCTCTCTCTCTCTCAAAACGGCAACAGAAACGTTACGTGACATATACAAGAAATATAGAATATAGAATAGGTGTACGGGAACACGAGAGTATCTGTAATACACAGTAAATTAGGTATAAAAGTCATATCTGTGCAAGTTTGTTAGTTTGGTATGCGTCGTTAGTCTTTAGTCGTTGGTACTAATGTCTTGCTCTGGGTTTGAGCAATAAGACATGAGAAATGCGAAATGCGAGACTCGAATTTGAATGTAAGGGAAAACTAACTTTGGTTGTAACGGACAAAAGACCAAAAAGAAAAAAAAGTTCTCATACCTAATATATATTATTTACATAAGAAATCCGTTTGGAGGATTTGAGAAGGAAAGAGAGAGGCAACGTTGCTTATTTTGCTATTGCGATTGCCATTACTATTGCTGACCGTGTCGCTTGTAATAAATGTTGGCCATTTGTATATTTATCCTGAATATCCAACTGTTCGCTATCTACTATTTACTATTTACCCTCCTTCCTTCCTACATAAATGCAGAGTTGAGTTGAGTTAAGTTGGTTTTGGTATAGTGGCTGGAAAAAATGTGTGTGAGTGTGAGGACATTCAAGAAAAAAAAAACAATTGTACATGAAAAGGTTAGACAAAAAAGGGTAGTGAAAAATCTCCCCACGTTTAACTTTTTTAGTTTGACTCTCACGCGGTAAATGGTGGTGGTGACGTGCATCTAGTATCTAGGAAGGATTTAGTATATGGAAAGGTACGGACTCGCTCACTCAAGCCATGTCAAGGGTACTCAGTTACTCACACAAGTACCATTTTTTCCAATGAATTTTGCAAAAATATATAGGATGAAGGTGAGCTTTGGGGAAGGATTCCCAACATATACAACCAATTTGCGTGTTCCTTTTTTCTTTTTATTCATATAGCTACATATGCACCTTCCTATATTTATTCTCTCTTGAATAGAACAACAGAACAACAACGAATGCAACTCTAAAAAACTCACCCCAACTCTTCAACTTAAATATGGTGCTCAAAGTACTCAAACTCCAACTCAAAGTGTACAAAAAAAATACAATACAATGCAAGAACAAAAAGGTAGTGAGCTTCTACAATTCTACGTTCTATTCGTACTTTTATATATATGTTGCGTAAAAATCCAGAGACGAGAAACTCTAAACTACACGCCATTTCTCTATATTCAATATTTGTCTCTAGTATTGTGAGAGTCCGCTAGACAATTCGAACACAGACAGAAATTCAAAGTCAACAGGAATTCAGCTAGAGAGAGAGAAAGAGCAAGAGAGAAACAGGAATTCAACTACTTAATTTTTTAGAATAATTTTTCACATACACATGCCAAACGATAGCCATAGCTCAAGTAATAGTCATGTTCATGTTCATATTGATATTGAGGGTATGAGCAGTTAGCTGTTAGACTTTAGACTTTGAGAGTTGTATAGAGAAGAAGAAAACACCAAAAAAATATGATGGCAACATGTAACGTGTAACTTTTGGCTTCTCCTTTTTGTATTACATACTCCCATACACATTACACGACTACGATTACACACTGACAAATCTATTGGGGCAAGAGAAAGAAAAACCCACAGTTTGTCCATCAATTTTCTTGCCTCCGTTTCAAAAGGATTTTTGTTCTAGTTAATTAATTTACGTAATCACTTATCGTTAGAGTTTTTTTTTGTTTTGGTTGTTTCTATTACCCGTGAATAATTTTTCTTCCCTTTTCTGTCCTTGTTCAGAGAGAGAAAGAGAGAGAGAGAGAGATAAAAAGGGAGAGAATTTAAAAAAATGGGGAAATAAATTGCTAAGAGGGCGAATAATTCTGTCCATGGTAATTGCTAAAAATTGAAAAGGGTTTAGACGAACAAGTTTTGAAATTATGAGCTAGTGAATATTGAATAAAGATGTGCACTGTACACTCACTCAACAGTAATCTGTACATACATTGTACACACAGATATTTGCCGGTTCATCCTATAATTCAATAGTGAGACGATCCATGTTGGAAACTGTCAAAGCGTACGGCGAGGGGACATAAAACATTGAAAAGTATGGACATGGAGTTGGTTCAGTTATTCATTAATCCTTCCACTTTATTCTACATGTGGCATTTACACACCAAAAATTGCTTTATACGCTCACAGGCAAAAAAAACAAGTCCATCATATTCATATTGGTCAGTCTCATCGTCAGGCGCCTTCACAAAATACAAAATATACATACAAAATATGAGTATACAGGCCGCTCTCTCGTTTATATACTCTCTCTCTGACTCTTCGTGTAATAATTGTTTGGATCATGTACAATATTTTAAATCCACACGAAAAAGAAGACAGTCATGTGTGGTTGTATATGATTAGGATTTTTTTTATGATTGTAATATTAAATTGAATGCTTATTCTCCGCAAGTTTGTACGTGAGTCTTTGGAAGTTGTTGCTCTCTCTCTCTCTCTCTCGCTCTCCGGTCGTTGTTGTTGAGTAAAAGTAGGTAATGGGTAATGGGATTTAACACTTTAGCCATCGTATGTGTATGTATGTTCTACAATTCATGTAGGAATTAGACTAACGTTCTATGATTCTCTGAGGTGGATCAATACTCGTAATTCATGTCTTTATCTGCTCCTCAAACTGTATAATAATGGGGGATTTCAAAGGAAATCAATTAGACAATCTGCAATCTACAAATCTCCTCGCTCTGGCACAGTACCGAACCAACTTGATTAATTCTTAATTCAGTATTTGAATGGGGAATGCAGAAATCTTTTATACTGTGAAACAATTTAGTGGACACGACACGACACAGTTAAATTCAGATGAGCAAATAGTAAATATCCGTGAAATAAAAATTTAAATTTCTATATGTAAATTAAACTAAACGTAAATAAAGTACATGAAAAAAACTCAAAACAATCCCTGATAAAATGAACAACAAATGGATACAGATACAAATATGAATTTCGTGTACATTTTGTTTCTTCTTGTTGCTGTTTTTTTCTCATCCTTTTCCTTGATAAAGTACAAATGGACGGGGTTGGGGTTTATCGCTTATACACATACAGATACGACTCAAGAGCATGGGATTTTTTTAATTCAAGATTAGAAGATTACATTGAATTAGCATTGTTGCTCGTTGTTTTGATAGTTCTTTATCCTCTCTTCCTTTTTCCTGTCCTCGTCTTCGTCGTCGTCCTCACGACCAAAAAGGAGTTTTGTTTTTTAATCCACATCTTTTACTAATGGCGACTGAATGGAATCAAATTGAATCCCGTTGTTCACTCATTCACTTGCAAAAATGACATAAATATCCTTTTAAAACCCCGAATGTTTTTATTTACGTTTGTGCTTTTTTTTAAATAGATATAAAAAGCTTGCAATTCCATGTAGACGTCATTGAGACGGAAGTTAGTGGTGATGTGGAAGTGAATTCAATGTAAATGTCTGGGTTTAGATTACACAGCGACAGCCCAGAGTCTCTTGTCTAATTAATAATTAAGCTGATTAAGATGTAGTTGGGGGTAATTAATTGAAAACGAGAGTTCTCTTTTGGATTAAATTGGATTTGATCTGTGCATGCCATGCCACACAGGACGATGAAGATGAGCCAAGTATCAAGTAAGATGATACGAGTTGGGTTGGTCTAACAATAAGTACGAGCTCGCTTTGAACTGAATGAACATCAGGCAAGGTCACACTCACATTTTTTTCCCTATTCCATCTGCCATGTCAACTCTCGTCATTTGGCTTTTGACTTTTTGGAACTTGGGACTTGTATAGGTCGGATGACAAAAAAAGACGATCTGCTGTGTCATTACCATCTTTACACATGCACACATGATGATGATACACTCTACTCGACTTCTGCTCGAGCACAAATATACAAATTATGTGTGAATGTAAACTGATATCCTCATTTGCCATTTGTTAAAGACTAAAAACTAACGTCTCTCTGGGTGTGTTTGTGTTGTTTGTGTACGTTTATTTTGTACTGATTTCATTCAACACTTACAATGAGTATTTTGTTTCCAAATGAAATGAATTTTTTTCTTCTTTTTTTTTTGAATTAGAATAAACGTTAGAATTCCTCTTCCTGTATTTATCCTTGTCATCCTCCAACTTTGGAAGTTTGAATATTTAATTGGACTGGAAACAGAGTGATTTGATGACACGGGCAAGAAAAGGAATGGGGAAGATATAGGAAGATGAGAGTGTGTGTAATAAATGAATGCATTTCACATTAAACTGGATTACTCACACAGACCCCCAAATTTTATGACTGTTTGTATTTGTATTTGTGTGTCGTGTTGTTGAATGTGGAGCCAGATTCGAAGAATGCACCAACAGCAGTAGTCAACTTTAAGGAAGGAGTCAGAGCCAGAGTAAACGCATCATTGGCTAGATGTGTAATTTAAGGACATTGTAATTTTCTTTGAACTGTTGACTGTGTACATATATACGATGAGCTTAGTGATAGTAATATAAAAGATTGGAAGACACAAAGAGAGAGAGATGCGTATATGTATATCGTATCTGTATGTGAATTGTGGAGGGTGTGTATTCTGTAATGTACATGCACTATGTAGTATGTATATGCACATGCAGGAACCTCCATTGACTCACTCGTATACCATACAAAACTTCTTATAAATTATTGTGCCCCACTCCACAATGGACTGGCTGCAGTCAAATCATAAATAATTCCTTGCGAATGAATCATGCGTCCTCACGTAATCTCTCTCTCTGTATAGGCTTACACATTTTTACTTTACTCATCTCGTTCTGGTTCTGGTTTCCCGAGAACGAGAAGAAGGGAGAGAAGTGGAGAAGGAAGAAATTTCAACTTGTACTCTCCAACCCTCCACTCGATCCTCGATAAATCCAAATGACTACTCACTACACTTCTGCTCCTTTTTCCTTCCTTCCTCGCCAGCATGCTCAACTGCCCAAATCTCATGGCATGTACATGTGTGTTGCACTCATCGTTAGATATCCTTGTTATGGTGCACAGATGAAGCTTGTCTGGTGATGTTTTCCCCATTGTAGATGGTGGATGGAATGGAACCTCACCAATTTAGGATTCTCAACTTCTCTCTATACTCATTTTCACGTTCATCCTTTTCCTTCATCTTCCTATGTTTGATCTAGACGTTCATGTTGTTTGACTCTTGTAATGTTTTGTTTAAACACAGTGACTATGAGTGCCTGTGTAATACACAGTGTGTATATGTATATGTACGTGAGCGAGGAAGGGTATGGTGATGGTGAGTCTAGTAAATATTGAAATGAACAACAAATTTGGAATGTAAGGAGCTGGAACGAGCATGTGTAAGTCTCATTCTTCATTAACTCTGTCTGTGTTATGAGTTGTGAGCTTTGTGAGCTTTGAGAAGGATTCTCTCTCATTTTTTCTGGGGGACCGATTCATCATTTTTCGATTACTTTCCGTCGATGGCGTATAGTCTCTCGTCTCCTCCGAAATTTGCATGATAATAAATAGAAAATGCTCCAGAGTCTACACAACCAAAACACACACACAGACAAACACACACACACAAGTACAAGTTGGAACACACAAACAAGGATTTCCTGTAAATTATTGTATCTACACACTTCATCTCTAATCCACACTTTATATAAATTTTTGAATATTAAATACGCACACACACACACACACACAGTACTTGATACTTTTCTGAGCACCCCATGAAAAATTAGAATTTGAATTCCAGTATGTAATTACAGCTTAGACTAAACGTATGTGGCTGGGGGAATGCATTGAGATATACGATTTGATGCGATGAGCATTCAGATAATGACAAGTCGGGAAATAAATTAAAATTACAGAGAGATTTTACATGGAGTATGGGAGAGAGAGAGAGAGAGAGAGAGCGAGAGCAGGTGAGGATCGTAAGATTCGTCGAGGATCCTCTTCATGTATGTATGTAAATTGTAAATATTACTCCAACTCAAATGGAATTCCAAAACAAACTTCAACTCTCAAAAAAACTATTCACATTTCACATCATGTGAAAAAGTTAAGTTGTTTGAAAAATCCTAATCCTTGTCGTATTTCATTTTACTAGCTTCGGCTCCCATTCAAGTCAATTACACTTGTTTACACTGCAAAACGGGGGGAAGAAGAGAGAAAAAGGAGAGGAATTCTATATGGCTAATACGATTGTGTGTATTTATTATACTGCTCATATATTTTTAATGGTAATGGAGATTTAATGAAAGGAACTGTTGAAATTAACAAAAAAAAAATTAAGAGAGTCGGGAGTAGACTCACAATTTTCCTAATGAAAAGTCTCCAAAAAGTACAAACTACAAACTACCTGTGTTCTAATTGGATGTGCTGCTGCTGAAGCTGATGCTGGTTATCTCGAGAACGCTCATTCTCCTCCTTTCTTTCTCTCTCTCTCTCTCTCTCTCTTTCTTGTGTATACTCCAAGATACTGACAAAATGCATTGTCTTTGGATGAAATTACTTGGTGGAAACTTGTAGCTTCCATTTTATGAACCCTTTGTCTCCACTTTCCACAAGTAGATACCATACACGGCATACACACATAGGACATCCATTCACCATACAAAAATATACAGAGAGGAAGGATCATGGAAATAAAATACGGCATGTTTCTCTACTGTTATCTCCCTATTCTATGTATGTCTTTACTCATAGTCAAATGCTGTATTCTTGTATTTCTATTTTCTATCCGTATTGCTCGAGCAACTCCGAAGGTTTGTGTTTCTTTCTTTATTGCCTTTTTCTCTTTTCCCTGGCTCTGCCTCTCTCTCACACACAATCCAATATCATTCTCTATATACATACAATACACACAAATACACGTACATATATAGTTTTAGGGCTTTGGCCGATGAGTGAGTCGACCATGTGTTTATTTTTTCAAACCCGCCAGATACACTGAACAGTCAACTTCCACTTGCCAGCTTTTTATAGTCCAAACTAACCAAACCAAACCAACCTACCTGTTCCTGTTTATCCAACGAGACTATAGAAATCTATAATCGGATATGAAAAGGAAGAAACGTCGTTTGTAATTACATTACCAGCCTGTACATACATACTAACAATAAGTTTGTATGTGTG
Organism: Gisinianus flammeolus; assembly: GCA_034699125.1. Lineage (NCBI taxonomy): Eukaryota > Metazoa > Arthropoda > Collembola > Symphypleona > Katiannidae > Gisinianus > Gisinianus flammeolus. The sequence goes on from JAIUND010000312.1 coordinate 51,136, forward strand.
TGTGTGTACTTATAAAAGTATAAAAAGGGTTCCTTTGTATGTATAGTCAAGTGGAGGAGAGATAAAATGGAGGGATTTTGTGTCTATAGCATACACAAAAGTCTCTCCTCACTCCTTGTTAGCAAAACTAAAAGTTCAATTCAAATTTGAATTTCGAAATTTGAACTTGGACTTGACCAGACTGCTCAAATAATAACAATAACTGTAATGATGATAGTAATAATAATTCTTATTATTATAGTTGTAGTGAAGGCTTTGGATATGTAGAATGCAGATGTAGAATCTACACTACATTGTAGATAGTGATGAACGAGTTTTGAACTGACGATGAGCAAGGTACACGTACACACCCTTCAATTCTCCATTCTCTCCAGAGGATGGACGTGAAGGTAAGAAATAGGAGTTAAACGAAGAAGAAGAAGAAGAAGAAAAGACTATTTGACTTGTTGGAGATGGACGCCAAGCGTCAAGTCCAGAAGCAGAAAACTTGCCTTGTTATAGAATCATTAAGTCCACCTTGTTGTTTTCCTCAAAAACATCTCATGCATATCACATGAGGGAACTTGAAAATGAAAAAGGCTCCCGAGTACCATTGTCTACAAAAATACACGTACATACACAACACATGTGGAAACTGAAATATAATTTCGGGCGATGCCTCCAGTGGTTATTCATTTGGTGTGTACAGTTTTTGTATATATATGTATCTATATTTTCTATATATTATTTTTTTGAATTTACGGTTTCCTATTTATGTATATATAGAACGAAATTGTTTCCGCCGTCTACTGCAGTTTATCGACTGTCCATTAGTTTTGAGAGTCTTTTTGGGTTGGGGTTTTTGTCAATTGAGTACTAGTATATATATTTTGAATAAAAATATATTTCAAGTGATTTAAAATGTCCAAGTGAATGGAGTGGATGAACAGTATGAGGTCAAGAAATTGTGTTATTTTAAGTACAGGTAAACATTGATGAAATGAAATCCTCAAATCCTTCTCAAATGAACTCTTGGCGTTTGTTCACCTGTCTCCACATGGCGTCAGTTAAAAATATTCTCTGGTTACCTTTCCCAAGACATTTATCCAACATACACGACAACTGACAACATGTGAGAATAGGAGACTTAGGAAAAGGAAAAGGAAGAGAAAACTATGGATAAGTACATATTGAGAATTTTGAAGCTCAATTAAATAATTGCAAATCACTCAAAGACAAAACAAATCAAAGAAAAGTCAAATCCCATCGAATTTTGGGGAGACAAATGAAAATATAAATATAAAAATAGTTTTAACTTCTGTATTTCAGTATGTATTTAGCATATACATGGTCTTAGTCACGGTCACGGTCGTATAAAACTCATTATTCAAAACATGACGGAAGGGGAGAAGACAACATTAACTAAGAGCATCGAAACAAAATACGCAGACAGGCAGAGCTTTCCATGAGAATTTCCTCTCTATTTTCAATTTCATTAAAAGTCAATGGCACACACAATACACATGCACATGTATTGCACACACATATTGCACTCGTGAGGTTCATGTACGGAGAAGATGGCGAGAGTAATAGTGATGTTAATGTGGACGACGGTTGATGGTGGACAGTAAACATGGATATAAAATAAAATATTTACCAAACGTTCAACATTTGAGAAGTTTCAACTTTCACTTTGGTGGAATTTTTTTTTTTTTCTTCCCATCTATCTACACTTCCTTTTTTTTTCCCTCGTCTTTTTGCAACATTTGGATTTTTGTACCTATATATCTACCATGGCAAGTTCTCTCGTCGCGTGCATGTATTTTTAGCAGCTGGATATTTTTTTGATAATGCGAATAGTCGGAATAGTAAATTTCCAAACCAACTATAATAGATAGTTGGTTTGTACCATCCTTTGAGCAAATGGTAAATAAGTAAGTAAGACGCATACTAGCTTATGTATTATGTACTATGTAGGCATTTCATCTCGCCATGTATTATTCACTCACATGGAGAAACTACTCATTATCAAAACATTTAATTAGCGTGCTCCTATATACAAGGGAAAAAATGTCATAAACTGAGTGAGTTCTACGTTTTACGATCTCCATCTCGTTTTCGAATCTGATAGTTTCGATTTCCTCGTCAGAAATTGAATGCAAAAACAAATGTGTGTGTGTAACATGATGAAAATGAGAAGGGTAGAGGAATTCTGGAAATGTACTGACTCTCTGGAAATTCCTCGATTTCAATACCACACACACACCCATGTTGAATTTTCATAGTTTTAGTGTCAGATAATATATGTATGTACGGACGGACGGTTAAGAGTGCCGGCAAAAGGCAAAAGTAAAGATGGGAAGTGGAAGTAAAGAGAGAGAGAGAGAGTTTTCGAGGGGAAAAGTTGCACTACATAACATGATATTACATGACACAAGACACAACAACATTGAACTTGAGCTTGTGCAATGCATTCACACTCACACACTTGGATCTATCACCTATATCCATCTATATGCACTGTATACTTTGACTATTACATGTTTTTACACACTCTCCGGATAGATACAGTCCAGTACAGATAGAAGCCGAAACGAACCAAGAATGGCGGCTCTCAATTCTCCATATCTCGATATCGAAACAGGATACATTTATTACGGGCAGAGTATGTGTATTTTACAAGTGTAGAACATCCTCATTCCTCCTCCTCACAATTTACACACGGACAAAAAATTATTAGTTGAGGGAATTTCCTCGTATATTTTATATTTTTACTTTGGAGATTGGAATCTCCAGTTTTCATTTCAGATCACAAATTTCCCAATCTTCCAAACTTGTCTAGGTTTTTTTTATGGCACATAGAAGACTAAATGGATCATGGTAAATAAAACGATGTCATGTGTGCATGTGTTTGGGGGCACTTGTCTAATACTGAAATGAGATTGGGATGACAGCCGAAAGAATTTCGCTGTGACTGAAGATACTCGAGCAATTGCAGAGCAAATTTATATCGTAATTATTTCCATATGACAGAACGAAAGAAAAAAACTGACGATGAGACGGAGTGAGTCTGAATTCGAGTGTGAGTGTGTAAGTGACGGAACCGCAGAGCGGAATAATGTGTAATCTAATATGTAATTCTTATTAGTATTAATAAATTCAAGACGTGAATAGTTGAAATTGTGTGGGGAAGGAACTGTGTAAAAGTCCTTTTGAATTATGAACTCAAATGATGAGGATGGAAAGAGTTAAAACAGGGAATTCCTTCTTTTTATTCTTCTCCTTGTAAAAATTCTCTTGGAATAGTCAAAGTCATGTTAAATACTGTCCAACGCCATAATTTTCTTATATCACATTGGAAGTTGAACTGCATGAGAATTTTGAGAATTCATGAATTTTTTTTTTTCCTTCTCAGTCCTGTCTTATCTTAAAACAATCGTGGATTTCATGGGCATAAATGATTGTACAATGTCAAACTCTTTACTCAATTTCAATTAACACGAAATACCACTCACATACGAAGAAAAAACAGTTACCAGTTGCCAGTGGATTCAGAAATCCGTAGAATCATGCGTTCTGGATGACTAAGAAAATGGCTTGAAGATGCAATGCCATTAGCGATTGTATAAAAAATAAAACTAGATGTGCAAAGAATATGAAATTAAAGGGAGATGTATGAATTATGAATCAGAACTAAAATTAAAATTAGGATTAGAAAAAATCAAGGTTGTTTATAATTACCTGTAATGGCTAAAGCTAAAATCCAAAATTTGCACATGTTGAAAATGATTTTTTTTTGTTCACAACTTTTAAACTAGAAAAAACACACTGGTTCTTCTTCTTGTTGGTCGCTATTGTTGAAGTTACTGGACTACTCTTTAAATCCTGTGATGACCCGAGTTGATTTGAAATATCACACAGACGCCGATAGATAGATAGGCGTGTGACAGAGCTTGAAACTTGAAACTTTTGAATTCACTTGTTGTTTGTTTGTACAATTTTGTACGAGCCGAAAAATACACACAGGTAAAAAAAATCGTTAACTTTTATCCACCCCGTCTTTTCTCAAATTGATAACTCACTCACAAGTTGCTTCAATTTTCCTTGTAAAATCAATAAAACTCTTCTTTTCTTTTTGATCCTTCTCTTTCTCTTTTCACCTTGTTGATTCAATTAAGATCCCACTTTTTTCTTGTTTTATCCTTAAAAAGATTTAATTTAAATTCCACCTCAATCAAAAATTAAAAATATAAAATATAAGGTATTTCCGTTGTAATGATTCCGTTTTAAGAAAATCGTAAACGAAAGAAGAGCACTGGACTTGTCAAGTCAGCGGTGATAGAACCACACAAAATTGATTATATATTTATTTATTTATAATATAATATAATATATATATATATGTATATATATTTCCTCCTTTCTTTTGTCGGGTGTTGGAGCTCCAGCTCTTTTTTATTTTTCTCAAAAGTTATAGTTTGGTAGTTTTGTCGTTACTCACTGAAGGTAGTGGGAAGTGAGCGTTTTTGCTTATTGCCAGAGCGTCTTCCTTGACTGTATGCCGTGCTACACACTCCTCAACTTCAACTCTCACAAGAAAGGGTTAAAATCTCATATCCTCTGGTGGAAAATGAATACTTTTTAGGTACGTGTTCCTTGTGAATATGTGTGTACTCGGTATGTATGTGTTCAGTTGTATATGTATGGAACTTGAGTGTAGTAAGTAGATATATATCTGGATGATGCGTATACATGCACACACTTAGTTGTGTGTGTATTACTGTGTATAGATTTGAATAGCCTGTAAAACTCACCAACTTCCAATTGCAACTAGCAAAAGCCTTTTGTACACCTACTTTGACTGTTTGTACACTCGTATAATATTTTTGTATATGGTTCGAGTACGCTTGTGCTTTGCGTAGCCGTAGGAAGAAACGACGAACGAGAGAGAGAGAGAGAGAGAGAGAGAGAGAGAGAGAAAAACTCTAAGGGTAGAGTTGCGCTGTACACAGCAGGCCGAAAGAGAATTATATTCTTTGGGAATTCAAACAACATGTACAGAGAATGAGAGACAGAGAGAGAGAGCAACGACAAACGAAACGAACGAACGAGCAAGCAAGCAAACGAACGAACGAACGGCGGGGTGAAGAAGGGAAGGAAAAAGATGGGTTCTCTTTTCTCTGTATAGGGCATAAGGCATAAGCAATTGGAATGGGCATACATAATAGGGAATAGGGTCTTTCAGAATTTTCAGACGCCGAGAGCTTGTGAGCGAGAGAGTTTTGAAGCGTCGTTGAGGCTTTGCTGCTGGTTTCTGGCCTGGTCCTTGTGTATGTAAGTACTTAGTATGTGTGTTGTGTGTAGTACACACTGTGTACTTGTGTACAAAACTTCATATGTCTTGCTCTATTGCATAAGGGGGAAAGAACCCTGAGGGCAGTGGCAGAGCTGCTGTTGCTGCTGCTTCCTCCACTTGAGTTTGAGTCTATGTGTCTATCCATTCTCTACAATGTAGAGTCTACATATATTCATTTCGTACTATGTACATACATACTCTTCTCTGTATGTACATATTCTTAAAGTCATCCCTCTATGTATATGGATTTCCATATTGGAGTTGCCTATAGCCAACAACGACTTTTCTCTATATATTTTTCCTCAACTGTGTATGTAGCCACAAACTACCTGTGGTATGTACAGCACAGCCTATAACTTACGATCAGAGTATGTATGTAATACATTGTATGTATGTAACTCCATCCGTATCGTACTGCATATGCATAATATGCATGTGTATGAGTTGTCTAATCGCAAAAATTCTCCTGCCTTTTTTATCAGTGAGATGATGAGTCCTCCACATATTGGAACTTGGTACCAAGTAGATGAAGTGAAACGACAGAGAGAGAGAGAGAGAGAGAAAGAGACGGGGGAAAAGGTAAAGGCGCTTTTTCATCAATATTTTTGCGTGTACACAAAATACGGTGCATAGAAATGACATATGTAAAAAGAAATGTGTGTGTAAAGCTGGGTATTTAAAGCTATGCACGCATTTGTACATACATATAGGGCGAATTTATATGTAGAAAGGAATACATATGTATGAGGTATTGGAGATATAACATGATGATATGCGTATGCTTAATGATTATGTTCTGTGTATACATATACTGGATAGTGATCCTATGTATCTGTAGGTACATATGTAAAAGTATGCTGCGAGTGCGTTCCTCTAATCTAATGTTTTATTCTGTATGGCATGGCATGGCATGGTATGGTTTTATATTATATTATTCTTTGAGCATCAAATGAAGTTTCGTCCACATCCCAACTTCAACTCCAAAATCTAAAGGCAAAAGCAAAATCCAATCCACACACGTTATTACAACCACTGTATGGTATGAGTATAAACGAGGCTTATGTATTGTAGTCTGAAGGATGTGTGGTGTAGTTTAGTGTGGGGCCTTTACACTAGAGTTACTTCATTTCAGATTTCCAACTCTGTATATAAACCAGTGTAAAAAGAAATGGCTTTCAGACAGCTAGCGGATTATATATATTTAGTTTTTTGTATATAGTATATTTGTAGTCAAGTCCAACTTGTTGTACATATTGTATTGTAGTTAGTAGTATTTTGTAGACTTATACTCTTGACTGTGTATGTATGTGCATGCAAGAGCGAGAGAGAGTACCTCTTTCTCTGTCTACCTGAATTCTATTGTGTAAACCATTAATGACCCGCTCTAGTGTCAGAAATCTGACAACCTACCTGCTGTCTCTAAAAAAATGCATTCCCTCTAAAACTTTTCTTCATCTTGTACATGCAATACAGTCGTATACGATTACGATTACAAGTGATTTTTTTCATGCATATCATACGAGTATAAACTTGACTTTGAATTTATGCATTTCAAGGAAAGGAAATTGAAAGCGTTGCTAAAATTCTCCAATTAAAATTCTTGCATCAGTATACCATATATATACAAAGTTCTTGAACTGCTTGAAACTATTTAAGAATCTGGGCATTTCTCTTGTTGTGTTGTTGTGTTATTTTGATGATTTTGTTTAAGGTGAGATTTCTTGATCCGTTGAGATTTTCTGGAGGAGGGGACGAGGGGGATTTTTCTTTATTTTTTCCATTTTCCGTAGGATGGCATTTGACAACCTACATTTTGTTTCGGGTTTCAGGGTTTTTGATATTATTATTATTTGAAAACAGTCACATAAATTTGAGACTTGGAATCAGAATCTTGGATGTTAGTAAAGAGGTTTGTGGAAGAATACAAGACGTTCTACGAATGATTCAGAGTTAAAAGTCGTCAGAGCAACAGAGAAAGATAATCATGATAAATTTACATCACTGGATTTGTACAATGTGAGAACAAGTAGGAGATGAAGTAATATTATAGAAAAACTATATACTCTTGTGGGAAGAAGAATAAGAACAAGTCAAAGTATTTGATATGCAAACGAATAACACTCGTTATACTCTTATTTTATGTATCTCTTTTATGTATTTCTAGGCCATGTTGTCATGTAATGTGTAATCATGTGGAGCTCTCTGTATTGTATACTGTCTGTAGTGTAATTCAACATTCAACTCAAGACTCGAGTAGTTTTACTCCATATGAAAATTGTTGAATGTTTTTCCAAGCTCCCTGACTGACTGCCTGACTGAGTGTATACTCTAGTGTATTACGTATGCTTTCGGAGCGGAAGATATAGAACAAAAAGAACAAGAGCAACGACGAGAGAAACATGAAAATATTATGGATGCATGTATACATTTATAATAATTTATATGTGCATTTGAATTGTGAATAGAGAGTAGACAGGAGGAAGAGGAGAGATATCAGACGAAACAAACAGTTGTTGACTTACTTTGGTACGATCTGTACAACCGACGACGCTGAGTACACTTTTGTGCAAACGATTACGATAACCCAACCACTAAATACAGATACAACTACATATAGAGAGAGACAGAGACAGAAGCAGTGTACGATATTATTATGATGATGCCTCATTATGATGTAGTTTTACGTTATTACGCATGTATACGCACATTCAGATTATACACTATACTCCACACGACTGATATTTCATCTCACCATATTCATATGAGGAAGGTGAGAAGAAAAGGGGCCACATACGTGTTTCCAGATTCTGAGTTATAGCGCCTTGAATATGTTGCTCAATGATTTTAAATTCAAAAACAAAACACAAAACATCGGTTTACTTTCATTAACGACGATTTTAAACTACTTTTTATCAATAAAATGGCTTAAACTTGTCCTAAAATATTCTCCATGTTCTGTTGTCCATAAATACATATAGAAAAAAGTGATTTTACGTATGTGGTCCCTTTTCTGGCAGAGGACCTCATATATACTTTTATAGTGAGAGAGATAGATAGAAGAGATATTACCGTACGATAATCTCTTTGTCTCCATGTTTTCTTTCCTCCTCAACATTACGATTCAATAAAAAAAACTTTTCTTACCATCCCTTTTCCTGTTGTTTCTATATGTTTCATATATGCTGATTTTCCCTCATTGGGATTGGGATTGGGATTTCAATTGCAGTTAGTTTTAATTCTTGGAAATGTCTACTCTTTCCCCGTATTGCGCTTTTACGCTTTATTTGTACAGTATAAAATATCCCTCACAGAAATCTACTCAATCAAACCATCATAAAAACACAAAGGACATTTCAACTTGAACTACACACTTTGATACTAATTATCATCATCATTTATTGTTTTACCTTGGTATTTTCTTTCCCATTTCAATTCGTCTCGGTATACAATATGTAATGGCATGGAAAAACAATATTCATTTAACTATTTTCATTTTTCATAATGCATCGTGTGTGTTTATGTGTAAAATTTGTCTTGAATCTTGAATCTAAAGAAAAAACTGATATTACTTGTTACTTGTTGCATTTTCTCTTCTTCATTTTTTCATATAGCATATGAAATAAATACAATAAAAAACATACAATAAAAATGTATTCTCTCTCTCTCTCTCTCTCTCTCTCTCTCTCTCTCTATCCTCAGTCCTCAGTCTTCACGCCCAGAACAATTTACCTTTATAATAAATCCGGCTGAAAATGAAGGTTGACTTTTTTGTATATCTGTGTGTGTCTTTTAACTTGAGAGTTCAACTTGAAGATCAAAGAAGGAAGTGAGAAGTTTTGTGTGTGCACAAGTTAAGAAAAAATACGAAAAAAAGTTAATCATATCTGACTGTGTGTGTAAATGTAAATGTAAAGTGTAAGAACTATAAGAACGTCATAAAAGATAATCAAAAGACAAGACATTCAGGGGGGAAAAGGTCATAAAAACAAAACGTAAATTATTTCCCATGTATACAATCGACAATTATTAATAGAGAAAACATGTACTAGCAGGTATCAAGTAAAGAGAATGTTTAAGTTTAAGAGAGTTTTCAAAAATATTGAATGAAAGGAAAGCTTGGAAACTCTTGAAAGTTTTCTTAGTTGGTAATTTCCAGATACATAATAATAACTATTGACTTTTAATCCTATACTCAAGTATAGAAACATAACTACATTCATATTTCATAGGTCTATGCAAAATTAGAAAAATGAATATTATACATTGTACATAACAACCGGCTAAGTTTCTCTCTCTCTCTCTCTCTCTGCCTCTTTCTCTCTGTCGCTCGTCTGCCGTAAAATTAAAAAATATTATTAAACAGTAATTGTAATGCTTGGTACGATGCTCAATTTTAATTGAATAACTTTATTGAATAATCACAGTACATTTATTTAAATTACAGCTCATGAGCATGAGCAAAACAGGAACAAAAGAACAAGAGAACAAGTTTGAGTCAAAGTTTATATCTGCATGCTTATAGCTATGCACATATTTTGCATATGGTACATTTAATATTCACAGTCCCATTGATTTAAATACGACTGACTTTTACTTCTTTATTTTGTGAGAGTGACAGCGACAGTAGTTTTGACTTTTGATGATGATTTCCATATTTTTTTTAACCTTTACCTTGAAATTCTCTACCTCTGTCATTTGAATGAATTTTCGAGTCGAGGATTTTTGTAGAGAGTTGTTATGTTTTTTGATGAAAGGAAACGTATGTAGAGAAATTACAATAATAATAGTTCCATTTTATAGTCATATGTATGTGAATGAAAGAAACAATGCGGGCAAAATAATACATACAGTCGAATATATTTTACTGGAGGTTCTGCTAGATGACAAATGAGGCTATGACACAGTAAACTGCACTCACAATCACAATATAATAATAATGGTTGCTTTCTAATGGAAATTAATATGCATAATGGATATTGGTGCTGACTCTTCTACTCGATTCATGATGCTGAGTCATCCATAATTAGAAATGCACATTCTCAACGGTGACGCTCTTTCTTCCTCTCTGTCTCTCTGTGCGGACCAAAAAGTTTTCAAGCGATACTCAAAAAAATCAAAACAACAACAATATGAGCGAGAAAAAAAATTGCCATTACAATCTGACACATAAATCTGTATGACGTGTCCATGCGTGTGACTTTCCAATGGGAATTACCAATGCTAATTTATTTCAGAGTCTCAGAGTGTATACATACTACATGTATCTATATCTTCCATTCTGCATTCTCCCACAATCATCGTTCGTCGTGTGTACTGAACTTTTCAATGTTTTAAACATTGGTTTCTTTATGTCATATTACTCATATTTATTGTTTATTCGTGGATGTTGCATATATCATACATACGTTTTTTTTATCATTTTTATTATTATGAGTTGACACTGACACGCTTGAGCCAAACCCAAAATTCAAAGTATGTACATATGTACAAAATAAATACATATGTGTGGAGTCCACACTGTAGACTGTGTGGATGTGGAAGTGAAAATGTTATGAGGGGGTTTACCAATCACAATCACGGTCCATTGTTTCTTGTCCATATATTGTTATTATTGTTGTAGGGTAGGGACGGCTGGAATGGAAGGAAACATTAATACACAGACTAAATGAATGTGGAGAGAACTCCAAACTCAATACAAAACCACCCCATGATTCATATGAACCGGATATATTACAAAAAGTGACAAAAGTTAGTGGGACAAAACGCATTGATCCGCACAGCATTGTCATCACCTATGACTCTGCGACTGTGTGTCTGTCTATGTGTGTTTGATGCGCAGCAGAGACCTTCAAGATGTAAATGACATAATGATGATGAGGCTCCATACACTCGTGTGCATATAATGTATGTAATTATAGACAACAACAGCAACTATACATATACAACTCAAAGTTGTGTATGTTTAGTTGTTCCTAAGGAAACATTCATCAAGACTTGATGGAACAGAGACAAAAAGATTTAATGACTCCAAACTCGAATGGATCACTCAATTTTCCTCTTTTGGTAAATAGGAAAAATGTAGCTAGTAATGTCATCATCATCTTCATATGTACCAGTACGAGTACGGAGCTCATTAAGGATTCCAATCACATGAGTACACTGCACGTACCTATTTCCAGTAGTACGGAGTGAAGAGCTGGATATGGCATTCAAATGAAAGAAATAGAAAGATGTTGCTGGACTCTCTGTTTTTATTACGATGAAAGGTCGCATCCTATCTTATCTTTCTACATCTAGTATCGTAAAACCTGTCATCAACAAAATTCGATTCGATTTACAAATGGACAATTGGAAACTTTGTACGTCAAATGAGCCCACTCTGACTATGTAATGTATACAAAAAACATGAGTAGGAGAACTACTGTATAATGTTTCCAGTGAGACATTCGTCTCATCTCATCTCACATATGAAAAACAATTTTTTCAAAGAGGAATAACAAAAGCATATAGTGCCCATTGTTGAATAATCCAGAGTCCAGGTACATATATACATACAAAACTCTTTGACCAAAAACCTATTGTTCTTCTCTCACTCAATCCCCATTGGTTTTTTCTCCTTTCGCCTTTTCAGTGTCTCTGTCAACATGAACATATATACGCATGATGGTATGATGAATAGAAAGAGCTAATAAAGTCATACGCGTCCGTCACACATCTCAAATAAATTCAACATTCAACATGATCAAGCCCAATATAATAATGTAAATGTTTGATAGTGTTCGAGTTGACCTTAAATCTTAAATCTCCCATCTTTCATCTCATGTGTGGAGTATCTGTACAGCTATAATTCCAAGCTCTAAATTGGTCTTATATTTTTTGTGCTCCATACTTTACACACACACACACTCACACTCACTTTAGACGAACAAAGTAGCATAATGAAATAATAATGTGTGGTCAGCATACAGTATTATTTGTATAAATATCTTGTATAGTGTGTACATGTATATGAAGTGACTTGTATAGTTATATTTCATGTTCATTGGCAGCCGTTAAATTGTCAATTGTGAATTGTCATCTATCATAGCCCTGTACTAGTTGATGATCGTATAGAAGCACTAGTTCTAATAAGCCACAATGATCACGTCTCGTGTCTATCAGCCACTAGATAATAACACACACATGTACAGTACACACTCATAGACATGACTTATGGGATTGCGGCTATCGTGTACAGTTACACATCTTTCCACTTGCGTCATTTCATCAGTATATGCATAATAATATATATATTTTATGCGAAGAGACAGAACAGAATAGAAGATACAGCAAGTTGAATTTGAATTTGGATAAACGTCTTGTTCCCTTTTGATATACAGAAGCACATTGACACGTACCGTCTTTGATCATCATCTGGGGGATGTGCGATGTGATTGAGAGATTTGCATTTAATTTAGCCAATCCAATGTTCATAGTTAATGGATAATTAATGGGGTTGACCATATATTCAATTCAACGATTACTCTCACGTATCTACAGATATGTAGCACTGGATATTTTAATTTTTAATCAGTTCAGTGGCCGATATATACGTATGTATTCGTACGACATCAATGCACTTATGTACATAAATTTGTACTGTGAATATAAATTAAATCCATTTTATTCCTATGCATGTATTTAAATTCATTCTCTTTGTGTTTGCAACATTAAATTTTTGGAATTAATAAATAAAATTAATGACTCTGTATATGTAGAAAGAACGTTGAAAACGTATACCTATTTATTTACTTTGTTTTTTTTATTCATGAAGGATGAATGACCAACTGAACCAACTGAAGGAGAGTCATGACTATCAATTACAGCTACAATTAGGATAATATTTAATGTTGAATCAGCTCAGAGAACTAAACAATGATGATAATTACGTATTTATTAGTGTCCAAGTGCTAATATGTATACGTTTACAAAGTGCGCGACGTTGAAGGGAAATCTCATTTGTTTTTATTAAACTATCGATGTCGAATGTCGATGACTCAACATCAAACTACCGGTGTATGTAAACATCTTTAAACTTTAAATATGTCTCTCTCTCTCTCTCTCTCTCGCTTTCTGTGTACTATATACAGATATAAATCGTTAAATAATGACGACGTCTCAATCCACATTTGTATACTTATTCATTTGTCACTTGTGCGTGTAATTCTGAGAAGCAGCAAAGATGAATCATTCTCACTGCTCAATATGATCATTTTAATTTTTGATGATTAATTCTTGGAGTAAAAAAAAACGCCATATTTGGTCAGTGAAGGTCAGTCATGGACAAAAAAATTGTATTTCAATCTTCTTAATTGACGAATTAACTTTATCATCGCTCTAACTACTCGTCTTCATTTCTCTTCATTTTTATCTCTCTAAAACATGGAAGAAATCAACTTTTGGGGAAATGATTGATTTTCCTATCGTATATGTATCTATGTATTTTCCTATAGCTGCAATTGCAATAGGTTTTGGGTTTGGAATGTGGAGACAAAAATTCTAGGAATGAAATGTCTTGTGTAATTGTGTACCGAGAATATCGACAGCATGTGGTTTTTATGGGGGGTGGGGGGGAGTGAATGTGTATGTGATGTGGTTATGTTGTGTGATAAGAAAAAGGATAAGGATGCAACACTCGATAACGGGGTATGGACAAAAAGTGTTGAATCTTCGGATGTGTAAAAAAATACACATGTCGTTATCCCGTCAGTCGTCACCCCAGTGACCTAATGATCAACTCCATTACGGCATGAACAAGAGTAGAGAGGTAGAGAGACTGTGATGGAGAGAAAAGATACTTTGGTTTCCATATACCAATATGAATGAAATGAATGCATCTCCCTGTTCTCTCTATTGACTCTATACAGTGTAGAGTTGAGTCTACAAGTCTACACCAATACCCAATTTATGAGTGTTGATATTATTGACTTGACTGTGTATGACAGCGACAGTGCCAGTGTGCATAAGACGAAAAAAAGTATAGGTTCATTTCCTCGGAGCAACAACATAAAAACAGATGAAGATGATTCGAATAGGAGATATGTAACCATGTGCTTTAACTTTAACCCTCTCATGTCGTCGTCACTGTAACTAGAACAATAAAAATAATAAGTGCGAGTTTTCGTACAGTGATGATTCATGACGTATCATTTTCCTCATCTTGGAAAATAGAACGAGAAGGAGAGAGTTCAGAGTTTCAAGCGCAACCGTAAAAAAAATATCAGTCATCTTAATATTTTGAAATGCATAAAGATGACTTGAAATTTGGGTTTAACTATAAAACAAAGTCGGATATCGGAAAAGTTCACACGCAAACACACGTAAATAATTGATATTTATCAATTTGAAGAGGGTATGAAGTATAAAATATAGGTATATTGAGAGACGTGGATTTTGGATTTATTTTTTGTTTTAAATGGGATAATAATGTGATGTAATTTATTTTCACCTTGTAAAATACATTTTGATTTAACCGTTACATATAGCCGTTGAAAATCGTTTGAAGAGAGGAGGAGAAGAAAAAAATGAAGGTTTTGAGAGAAATTTTAGTGGTTTTCGTCCTTAACCCTCTTCCCTCTTGGACTGCGGTTAAGTCAGCCCATCAACAATACAAAGTACAGGATGCAATTATATTAATGCAATCTCCGCAAAAACGTAAAAATGCAATGCAATCGTAATATATTGTAGCATGTACCTATACTAACTAACTACATAAAAATGTTTGACGAGGTAATGCTCATGCATATTTGATGGTTGTTAACGTCCACGATTAAAGATGGAACGATAACGACTCGATGTGGTAAAGTGTTTTAAATCCTTAAAAATCTTTCCTGTGTTTAAAGTTTCAACTTCTAACCAATTCAATGACGTTGTCATCATAATATAAACCCGTTACCAATCTTATTCCATTCATATTTGTATGTGTATATAGACAGATATATTTCCCTGGGAATCTCAACTCGAATCAAGTCATTCCACATCCACATATATTTTTTTAAAACTTCAACTCATTCGACATTAACATTCAAAGACTGCAGTCGAAATGCAATATGTAAATCAAAAATATCGCTTGGTATATTATTGCATTCAATGAAGTTTAACTTTGCAGTCTTAAGTACCCGCATATAAAAATAAACTAACGCGTGAGGAATTCGGAAATGCAATGCAATGAGAAACACAAAGCATCAGGAGGAGAATACAAATGGGACATTCACAGTGAACTTGCAATATACGATATAATATAATAATAGAAGAATTGCTCATGTAAAATGTGCAGACTTTTTTGTTAAATGTATAATAAATAAATAAATAAAAACTAATGATCAAGAAAACAATCAAACAGAGTAACAATGTTTACAGAAACTATAATCGTTCAGTTCCTCAAATACATATACAAATACATAATAATGTACACAAAGGAAATGAAAAGAGAGAAAGTTTTTTTTTTTTTTTCAAGCGTCAAGAATTTCACTTTTTTGTAGTCCTCTCCCATCCACCAAACTTTAAATGCATCAAAAGCATGTTGCAATTGCATATTGGTCATGTTAATAAACGATTACAGGAGAAACAAAATTAGTATAAAAACGAAAGGTTAGCTCCAATGTGATATTTTAAAGTGCCCACATTTTCCTCACGGGTGGTGTGTGTGTGTGTGTGGATTTTTTAATTTATTTTTTTGTTGAGGAAAATGCAAGACTTTGTTACAAACTACTCAAAAATTTGTATAGTACTGATTTACATATTTATATTTGTATGGTTAGAGAATGTGGATTCCTCGAGGACATTTAAAACTCGTTGTTTCTTCCGAGGGAAAAGACCGAGAGCGCATTTTGCTGAATGTCGAAATTATGTAGAGTGTCAACGAGGCTATAGTACGACCAAAACATGTCCAAATAATAAAATTTTTGACAACAAAGCACTGAAATGTATCGTGAAACCGGTGCTTTTGTGCGAAGAATACAAACTAGCACCGGAATTGGAGTCCACACCGTGTCCTCGTAGACGCATTGGGACGATGAAACCGAGTCCACAAGGATGCTCGGACTATGTCATGTGTGATGGGACGACATGGATCGGTAAAAAATGCAGAGAACGAGATGATCGAGTGTTCAAAATAAATTCTAGTGAGTGTGTTTTGAATACGGATCCTTGTCGAAGAAAAATCTCTGGATCCGTAACGGATGGACTCAAAGTCGGGGTGGAGCATCAAAAATGCGTGAATGGAAGAGTCAACCGAACGTACGCCTCACCCGCCCTTTGTCATGCTTACATTATGTGTGAAGTGATTGTACTTGGTACAGGAGGAATCGGGTTCACCGAATGTGACGACGGACTTTTGTTCAATGAGAAGACATCCAAATGTGACGAACCAGACAAGGTTTGAGTTAATTTCTTCAAAAAAAAAACATTAATCTTTGTTTGAAATGGTTAGCAAAAATTTAATGAACGTTCACATGCTTTATTTTTTTTTGGGGGGGGGGGGGTATTGTGAAGGTAATTTGTGGGAATCGGACAAGGAATGACGAATTCGGCCCGGATCCCAGTCCGGACGAATTGCAAGGGTTCGAAGGGCCAGTAGACGATAGTTTTAGGTCTGCAGTAAAAGTCCCGCTAAAAAGAAAAAGGTATGTGCATTTCCTAAATCGTATATCGTTCGAATCATGAGATGAGCTAATTAAATATGTATACATGTTCGGGAAATTCTCATATTTTAATCTACATATTTACATTTGACGAATACATATAGGAGACCAGCACCAGCACCAGCCGAACCAGCACCAGCAGAACCAGCCGGAATTATTGCCGAGGTAGCTATGAAACCAGTGGAATTTGCTGCAAACGTACTCTCATTGCTCACACAACCACTTCTCGGTGGTCTGGCTCTGGCTCCGGTTCCGGTTCCGAATGAAGTTGCGCATGGAAAGAGAGAGAAACGATGGATGCAAACGATAGTTCGAGAAACGGAAACGGAATTTTTTGATGAAAAAGGGAATTTCACTTTGGGGGATAAGAAAGATGGGATGGTGGGGAATAATAATAATAGCCTGTCAAATGTCCGACCTAAAATGAGAGTAAGATTTAAAGAGACGGAGACAATCTATGATGGGAGTGATG
This sequence comes from Gisinianus flammeolus, assembly GCA_034699125.1. NCBI lineage: Eukaryota > Metazoa > Arthropoda > Collembola > Symphypleona > Katiannidae > Gisinianus > Gisinianus flammeolus. The sequence continues at coordinate 68,624 of JAIUND010000312.1, forward strand.
AGAAGAAAGCTAAGAAAAGACGACTTAAAGAGGAAAAAGGTTTTGGTATAGCGACTCAGAGTCAGAATGCAACCCGTACCAATAAAAAACACACTGACGAAAAATCCGAAGAGGATTTATCATCTGCAGAGGCAGATGATAAAAAACATAAATCAAGTACTAAGAAATCCAATAAAACTTCTAAAATCCATCAAGGAAAAAAGAATAATAAAGATATTATAAACAAGAAAAAATTAATGGAGCTCCTTCCAGAGTTCAGGCTAAGCAAAATTATACTGAATTATCAAGAGTACGAAGCTCCGCCCATCATCGATGAGTCCGAAGAAGAAAAACCTGATTACTGATTACTGAAAATGTTTACAAAAAAAAAACTCGCTAATGTTATATAAATAGAATGTATATATATAGAATATATATATATGTCTATTCTCTTTCCTTATTTTGTTTTGTTACGAATCGATATATTCGAAAAAACTATTTTTATTTAACATTAAATCGTACAGTATTAATTAGTGATTTAGTTAATAAGCTTTGTTAGAATAAAATAAATAAATAAATACATTTTAGTTTTCATTACAAATTCTTCCTACGAATGTGAATTCCGGCAGACTCCACTTTGACTTCACTAATTTCTAATCCATCCGAAGCTCTTTCATTTAAAGCTGATTCAGCCGATTTGAAAATCCTGGGATTTGTACGGACTAGAGATGATGAAGGATTTCGGAGTTTGTACAGCCGTCCATCCCGCGATGATTTGTCTGTCACCGTTTTTTCCGTCGTACTCACGACGAGAGTGTCAACTGTCGTTTCTCCTTCTTTTTCTACAGAATCGCCAACAGCCTCATCCACTTTCTTGGGTCCTTTCATACGATGAACTTGGATTTGAAGTCGAGCTTCTTGCTCTCTCAGTGTTTGCATTTGATAGTGCACTTGTTTCAATTTCTCCATCAAAATACTCAATGGATTTTCTCCTCCAGATGATGATGATGGAGGTGCTTTAGCCTTCACTTCAGATCGACTGTCCTCATCATATTGTGGTTGCTTTTGTGGAGTTGGTGTTGGACTCGGCCGGATTTGTAAGAAAAGTCCTTGACTCAAACATGACACACCTATACATCCAAATACAATTTCGTTTTCGTATTAAAAGATCACCCGCGAATATTTCTGCACAACTTTTCGACATACATGTGTACTATATACGATTCACAGAAACCTTCTCGTGATGGATTCTGAGTTACACAAATTTCAAAATCCTGACGTCCCACATCATTTTCCGTTTTGAGAATGTATTTCCGCCGTAAATCTTTCCTGCTCATGTCTCGCACTTGCAGCTTTGCTATAAATTGTGAAGGCTTCACAATTGAATTTCGAATTTAAAGTTAGTTTTGAAATCCCACACTCTTGAAATTAAAATAAATTATTATGAGGATTTTTTAACTATACCCCAACTTGCTCCAGCACAAGAGCTTCCATTCGTCTATCTGGAGAGGAGAACCCAGCGCTTATTCTAACTCCATCCACTTCCCAGTAAATCCGAGGTTTGGGATTCCCTGCAAAGTTTAAATACAATTAAGTAAATGGCTTATTCTTGACGTATTTATGATGTGTGTTTTTGTAGTACGCAGTAGTAAAAATTACCATAAAAATTGTAAGTCAAAGCAGTAATGGGCATTCCCAATTCAGGTACGAAAACATTCTGACTGTTTTGATCCGCCCTCGGCTTGACTAATATACAAAACGCGTGGAATAAAAATCAATTAAAACCAAAAGTTTCGAATAATGATGAAAGTGGAATGAGTAAATTCAAAACGTTGTTTACATTTGACGTTGATGAAGACGGAAGTTTCTTTTACATCCTCTGGAGTGGTCAGTTCATGAACGATGACGCATCTCAATTTTTTCCCATTTTCTTTGTAAGTGAAATGTTGATTACGCAATTGCTGGAATGTGTAAGTATTCCCATCGGCATCTTCAGTAGTGTTGAGTGGATATAAATCTCCTTCATAAGCATCGTCACCTGTCAAACAAGAACAGACCGAGTTTTTAATTTCACGATAAAATTACAGATGCAATCAAAACAGTGAAGAATTTCAATTACAATTACAATTACTTTTTGTCTTACTTACCTAAATACCATTTGAACGAAGGGGGTGGAAGGCCAAACGCGGAATAACAAGTGAGAACTGCACCATTTGTCCCGACTGCTTCACCATCTACAAGATTTCCCAGGTCTTCCGGTGAGAATTTTGGTGCTTGTGGTTTTTCTATATATAGAATTAATTAAACAGGTGACACATTTGCATATTGAATAAAATATAAACATGTACCATTTTAACATGGACTTTTGTACATTAAAGAGGTATGTATATACATATTTTGTGTTCTCACTCACTGACAACATTGATGGCAACAATGGCTCTGTAAACATTTTCCTCGGCAAAAAGAGTACACTGCCATTTGGCCATGTCATGTCGAGTCACATTTTTCACGAATAAACCACAAATACCCGCGTTGAGATCCCCTTCAAGAAAGTACCCGGGTAAACTAGTCGCGTTTTTACTCCCCTGTGTAAAACTAATGAGTGTGGAGGGTTTATTCTGATCTGTATTGAATTTCTCCCAAATACACAAACGCAATGGATGTCCATAAGACTCACAGGAAAAATTCACTGATTTTCCCGCTGTGGCTATCACTAGAGGCTCGGGAACGTCCGCTGGTGCAACCATTTGAGCTGACGTCAAGTCATTGCGAACTATATAGAAAAGAAAATTAATGAAAAATACACACACAAGTTATATGATTGCCTTTGTCTTCGTCTTTTCCTCCATCGAAATATTTTTAATTATTGAATATATGTATATGAATGGCAAAAACTTACGTAGAAATAGAAATGGGAGGATTTTGAATACCCACATCATTTTTTTTTTGAATGGAAATGAAAAAAAAAAATTCTGTCAGTTTGTTGTTAAATATTTGAGCCTGGAAAATCTCAGGCTGTTTCCTTGTCTAGCCCTCGTCGATATGTGAATTAAGTTGGACTTAATACACTCAAAGTCGTCTGTCTGTAGTCCACATAAGATGTGGTGATTTGAGATTTGAGATTGGAATCGATTGAATTTGAATTTGAGGCAAGAGCAAGAGAGAGAGAGACAACAACTAGGACAGTTGACAAAAACAATAAAACTTGTTACACTGAGTGTGTGAGAGACATAAAAAAAATATACAACAAAACGAGCTGAGCAAAAGATCAAGTAGCTACATAGAACCAATGGATGTGTGAATGGATGGAAATTGGAAGGCCAATATCCTATGGGCTACTCTCTTCAAAATGTTGCATGTGAGCTGTGAGCTGATCAAGTCTAAAGTTGAATTACAGGTGTAATCAAAAGTTATTATAGTTAGTTAATCAAATGAGCAGTGTAAGTAGATACAATGAGAGTCAAGGGGAAAGAAGAACACGTCGAGCAGGTAAAAGGGTAAGACACCTCCACTTGGCTCCTATGCCAAAGACCTTGAAATTTGGAATACATAAAAATGATTATCTCAAATAAATGCAACATACTTTCATCTATATGTATTTACACAAAAAGAAAAAAACACTCCACTGGTCTCTGGTTTTTATTGCTACACGTTCACATTATAACATACATAAAATAATACTTAGTTAATATTTAATATATACAAAATACTAAATACAAAAACCTACATATACTCACAAAACAATTCAGATCAGGTTTACTAAAGATGAATCAAGTACAATATTTAATTAGGTAATAGACATTTATTTGCTATTAATTTTCAACATGTGCTACTCTCACCATTTGCATATATGCTCAATTTGTTTTGTTACTGGTAGCAAAAGGGAATTCTCGCACAAGTAGAGAGTCGAAGCAAGTGGAAATGTCACGTATAGATTTTAGATTGTCGAGTGATGGTTGACGAGGGGAAATGATAGGACTTTTTGGAAAACATTTCAACAAGGAAGTTTAAACATTCTACTCAGACTTTTGTAATGATTTCTCTTGATGATCGAGAAGATGAAAGTGCTGCTGCTGGGATGGGAAGTGGAATCGGGATAGGTGCTGAAGTTGAAACTGGACGAGGTGGAGGATTGACGAGACTTTTATCCGTTTCATCCAATGCAACTTCACCAGATGCTCGATTCCTTGTTGCTTTCCCTGGGACACCCGATCCAGAGCGAGGTTTGACACTGTAAACTCCTCGTTTAGTACTTCGACGTCTTCCAAAAATAACCAATCCGATGGAAAGGATTGCCAAGAGAAATACTACAACTCCGATGAATATGAGTATGTACATCAAATTCCCTGAAAAAAACGACAAACAATGACATAGTTTTATATTTTTTGACAAGCAAGAAAAATCAGATTCAATTTTTGTTTAATGAGTTTTATCTTTACAAGATTTCTCGGAAATTATTTGAAATTCAAATCTTCTTTCAGCTGCACCACGAACATTATTTACAAAAACTGTCACACTTTCATTGGCTTTCAACAGGTCAACATTGATTATGCTTAAAGATTCTCGGACTTGGTCGCCCTAAAGAAAATTGAAAAGCGTGAAAAACCTTTAGGAAATCAAAATAAATGTTTGATTCGGATTAAAATTACCCAAGCTCGAAATTCGAATAAAAGTACCTGCATTGAACTACGCAATACGTAATTATTGTTTGTTTCCACACCGACTTTGTTTTTCCCATCAGAGGAATAAAGAAGCCAACGAATTTTGGGTAAAGGATTTCCTCGAATTGCAATGGAAATGTTTACAGTTTTTTCGGTTTTAGGAATTTCAATGAAAACCACATGTTTCTCTTTAGGTCCAAGGAAAACAGGTGGATCTACGTGTAGAAATAACATGAAAATCAATTGTTAATTATTATTATTTATTATTAATGCAAACGTTTTCGTTTCCTTTGTTCATATGTGCGAACTTACATTGGATATCTAAATTGACATAGTCTTCATGTGCGGGATCCCTTTCACTGAACGAAATGTGGTCCAGAATACAGTATAATTTCTTTCCATTCATCGTATAGTTCAATTTAGCTCCAAGCCACGTCACACACAACTGCTTATTTTTCTGTTGGTTGTAAATGTACGAGTCCAAATTGCGCTCATTATCTACACAAAATTCCAAATAGATGCATGGTCATATTAAATTTGCCAGTAGAATTATAGGTATGGGTATTCAATAATCTTTAATGTATACATATATGTATAAGAATTCTCGAAATCTTTACCGATTTGGAAATAAAGCGTTGGACTTGGATTCCCCCCGACATTCACGCAGCAAGTAATATTTAATGGAGTTGTGTCTGGTGTTAAGTCCTGTAGCTGAACCAAAGTCTTACGATTTTCGATTGTAGGTTTGAAACCAGGGCTCTCTGTAAATGATAAGTGTCAAGAATAAGTATATGCTCCTCTATACAAACCAATGAGTATAACTTTCAAAAGTATACTAGAAAATGAATTTATATATTACGAACCCCAATGATTAAGGTCCACAGTCCCCAGGAAAACACCATATTTCTCGCTAATCAACGTACAATTCCATAGGCCAACATAATTTGATGTAACGGACTTCACAGTGATTCCACATTCCCCATTTTTCAAACCATTTCCATAGTACTCAAATCCCTCCCCAAGGAATCCTTCACGAGATACGTTCAAACTTTTTGTGACGAACCCGGGTGTACTCACAGATGACCGTGTCCACTCACAGTTTTTCAAGGACCGAGAATCTTGGGTAGTACAGAGAATACTCGCTGATGACTTGACACCAGTCCATACAACCCGATTCTTGATGATAGCACTCTGTCCATGACTTCGGTCCATCAAAGCTCCAAAACTGAACGGAGTGGGCGGTGCTTCATCACCTTTACACACAAAATCCAACGTTTTAAGTATATTTAATTAATTTAATTTAATGACATTCCTTTCTTTTTGTCATAAATCGTTCAATTTTGTTTTTAAGTCAAGTTCTTACCAGTTGTTAAGCAATTCTTTGAAAGGAATATGAAGAGAACACACGTAACTATCCTCATTTTTACTTGACTAGATGAAATGACTTGAAATGTTATATTTTTTGTAGCTCTATATATCACAACACAATTTTACACAACTAGCGAAAGAACTAAAAAATACTCAATCCAGATGAGAAAATACTACTGACAAGTTCTATTATTTATGATACTTCTTTGTCTACTGAAAGTAATTTACTAATTTGCGAAAGTCATAGCCGTCCTTTTGTTTTTTGTCATTTTCTCATCAACTTCCTGACCAACAACTGATGGGGCGTAATAGCTCTGAATCAATAATAAATGCTACTAATAATAAAACTACGGAAGAAAAAAATATTAGTAGGTATCTTTCCTTGATCAATAATAACACCGAAAAACAAATTACAAATTCACAGTTCTACTAATTTTCATTACATCACTGCAGTAGGATGAATGAGCTACTAAATACACACACGCACACACATTTTACTGTGGTTTTGTTAATCAGTTCAGACGACGCTATTATAACTTTCGTCGTATATTCGCAAATTCCAATGAATCCAATGCATCATTTGCTACGAGTTAAATGCATTAAAGCGTGTACATATGTAGAGTTCAACGGAAATCTGTATGGCATTTTGTACGACAGGTTCAAACATCAATGGACGGAATTGGTGATATACACCATTTACGTATGACTAATTGGATTAGAGATAAGCGGCTCAACTAAAATTTACAGCCTCGTCACAGAATGAAGTAATAATTTCAAGGTGTATTAACCGATAACAGTGTCAACGTACAATTCTACAACACATATATTTAGTACTAGTATATAGTCAATCCTACACAGTAAATAATTGCTGAACAGTGCAAATAGCCTAAAACTAAAAGAGAATCCCAAGATTTGAGCAAATAGATACAGTTTTTGTGGTCTCAACTCTTTTAAAGTCCGAGTTTTTATTTTTGAAAATTAGGACCACTAATGACCAATTAATGTAATAACAATAAATATTATGTAATAATAATAATAAAAATACGTTAGTCTATAATACGTGTATAATACAGCTCTGTCAACAAATATTTCATACAAAAAATAATGGTAATTCGTTTGCGTTGCATTGATGAATAACAGGTAACGTGTTTAAAGATCATGAGTAAATCGTAAATTATAAGCTGGCATGACATTTGAACTAAAAATTGAAATTACAGAGTACTTTAAAAGCTTACATAAATGCATCTAGTGTAGTTATAAATGGCTAAAAGTATTAAAAGTCAAAGTAACTATATTTAAAGTAAAACTATGGGAATGTTAAAAAGTGAGTATTGGATTAATCATTAATCTATGGAACTAGATATATATTGCATTCAATATGAGTATATAAGTGAGGAATACAATTGAGGTATACAATTGCACGGTGTATATACAAAATAGTAAATGATTAAGTAGAAATGAGTTTACAACTAGCTAGGTAGTTGGTTTCTATTTTAAAATTGAAATTGGTGGACTTTCATTTCAGTCAGACTTCGGTTTCTTGAGCTATTTTTTTAAGTAGTTTTAATTTCTCCACCATAAGAGACTGTTTCTCTGGAGAGAAAGTTTCAGATTTATCCTCAAATTCACAATCACAAGGATCTTCGATGGCACATTCACAATTTTTTGTCGCTGTGGCACAGGACGGACGGTCAGGAGTTTCTAATCTATCACTTGAATTCCTCCTCATATTATTCGTAAGGCATCTACAACCATGGACTATCCAAGTCCATATAAAACTGAGTGACTTTGGTGTCCAGTGTAAAATTAAATGGAAGAGAAAGAGAAGTGGACTAAGAAAAAATACAGAGTACATCCAACTTGTGAGGATGAGGACGAAAAAGAAGGACCCAATTTGTTGATAAACCAAAACTTGTGAGAATATCATCATAGAGAGTCCCATTATGATCGTCGTTAAAGCTGAGAAAAATGTCGGAGACGTCATTTCCATTATGGACTTCCGCTTGGCATATTCTATTGCGTGATGGGCTGTAAAATCTGACAGACCGACTGCCACGGTCACGGCAATCGATTCAAACACTCCAAGTTTCCAGGAAAAAAATTGAATGAGTACAGCTGAGGAGACCACAACTGTTATTTCAAAAAAATTAATTAATATCAGTAATAAATAATAATAATAATATCATATTACATGGTCTTATAATAAGTGCATTTATTATAATATAACGTTCTTACCTATTGCAAGAATTGAAAGTACGGCACCCAATGATACAATAAAGCTCCGGCTAGAGATCCAAATAAAAACAAAGCACAGTCCAGTTGACAAAAGTAATGACTGCCATGTGTCATTGAGAAGACTATTTTGTAAATCAAAAAAGTCTAGAGAAGAAGAAATAACAAATCCATTTTGCATTCCCTCTGGAGCCTTTTTCAAAGCTTGCTTGAAAAACTTTTCAATTGAGCTATAGAAATTAGACATTTTTTCGTAAGACAGAGAGACCGTCACATTGGTAACAATTCGAATAGTATATGAGGCCAAATCTCCCACTAAGTCATCTGGTCCGATAGAACTCTTGTCAGCTTCTACTTCCTCTGTTTCATTTTTTCTTTCAGTTCTATCAATGTTTTTTCCTGATGCATCTTTGACTTTGACAGTACCATTCTTTCCTTTTTTCTTTCCGAAGGGAACAGCATCATTTTCCAAATTTCCTTTTCTAATAATTAAACTACGAGGTTGTCTTTTAAAATTAGTCATGGGTGAAGGTTTCCCCTCGTCATTCAACTCCTCATAGTCAAAATTTACATAATCAGCATTGTCAGAAAATTTCTCATCTTCTTCGTCTGTCAAATCTTCCTCTTCGTCTCCATTTAAATTCTTATTCCTATCAAGGAAATTTCTCCATTGTTCTTCACTGGAATTCTCATCTTTTTTTCCAATTTCTTGAGTTGAGTTTTCTTCTTCGGTTAAATTGTATCTTTTAATTGTAAAAAATTTGGGTCCTGCAATATCTGGTCTGAAGTACATCACAGGCGTTCTATTTAGAATGCGTGCGAAACGACTAATACATTTTGAAAAAACTTGTCGGGTATAAGGAAATGTAGAGTTCTTGCAACATGGTCTATGACTAGGTAAATTTAAACCACCGGTTTGTGGTTCACACTCTTGTTTCTTCATCCAGTCAACGAATGTAAGCAAAAAACAGCTATCATAATGAGCTCCATTTTCCATATTTCGTTGAAGATCGTAGAATGTTTGCCTTTCCAACCTTTTACAAAATTTCCTTGTCCATTTTTGATTTCTCTGTGGAGACAATGTGAAATTCCTGTCAAATTCCAAATAGCCATCATCGTTTGGATTAAAAGATGCCCCATTGTCAACATCCTTGATACCCCAAATAAAATAAATTACAATCTTGTTCTCATGAGATTGTTGGCTAAGGAAACGAGGCTCAATCTCACGATCAAATTTCTCTACAGGATGGTTGACGGATAAAAGTTGAAATTGTTCAGAGTTGGGCAGTTCAAAACCAGGATAGTAAAATACTTGCAAAAGTCCCCAGATTAAAATTCCATTAAAAAGCAAGAAGGTTACAATAGCGATCTTTGTTGTTGTCAAAACTTGGATAATTTTGCTGAATTTCACGGGACAAATGAGTTTTTGTATTGCTTGCTGGAATGACTTGATTTTCTTGCTCAGCAATTGTAGTTTTGAACAAAATGTACCTTTCTCTTCGTCTGGGGCAAGTGAACACAGTTGAATCCAAATAATATCACTTGCAAGTAAAGCTGTCGGAACACACAAGTACAATAGTACAAAACTTACAATTATTGCTGTGCCGGCAAATACGCTATAATATTTAGAAAAACAAACATTACAATATACTCTTTTCATACAACAACAATATAACTATTCGCACATAGGCGTATACAAGTATTTGTATAGGTATGATTCTTTGAAATATTGGCAAACCTAAAGCAACGAATAGTTGTAATTGAGCTGGTTAGAGATGCAAAAAAAGCTCCAGCTGTAAAGAAAAGTAGATAAAACACATAAGTATCATGAAAACACAAATTTAAAAATAGAAAATTCCAAATTTCATAAAACTACGTCTTACCCGTTGTACAAGTTGTAATGAAGAGTGTCGATGTAGTTTCTTTTAATGTCTCCGTCATCACACTTAATTTGAGATTTTTATCAAATGGTTCATCTTTTAAATTCGCCCGACATCGTCTCCATGCAACACTAAAAATGAGTGTACCGTCCGTTCCTATTCCTAAAGTAAATAATATACAAAAAAATATATTTAAGTAAATATTTAATGGCATTGGCCAATATGCATCTAACATTAAAAATTTCTTTAAATGTTAACTTACCCAAGACGATTATAGTCACAAGCATGTTCATGAATGGAAAATATGGGATACTGTACACAGCATTGTAAAGAAAATAGGAAACTCCAAGAGATAATGTTAGAACTCCAAAAGAAATTGCAGTCACTAGAAAGGATTTAGTGTAGCAACATACGATGATGAAGATAATGACAGATGACATAATCACATATTTTAAATCTGAGATCAATCGGTCCTTGAAAAGAGTATCTTTGTTTCCTGTAAACAAATATTGACATGCGATTTATTTGCTAGTACATGTCAAAATGTTGTGTAAGAATGTAAAAGTCAAAAGTACACGTCATATCTGTAGCTGTTGTTTTACTTACCAAAATCAAAGCCTCCGAGAAAAACACGATTGTCGGGTAGATCAATGTTCTCGATAGAGCTTTGCAAGGCCTCCATTATTGATGGCGATAAAGGATTTTTTGGAATCGGAAGTATTAGCATTGAAAATCTTGACATCTGTTTACAAGATTGATATCACAAATTTTAGAAATACTTTTATGAAGTATAATATAGAAATGGTAAGCAAGTAAACATATATAACTTTACAATAATTACATTTGTAGAAAAGAATGACTTTTCAATCGTGTAGGTCGTAGCTGAATGAATTGGGCTTCCTTGCTTGCAAAACCATGGACAACTCTGACTCTCCCCATCAAACTGGTAGCACGCTTCATTTTGAGTTTCGTTGGCGTAAATTTTTGCACAAATGACTGCATGCTCATAAAATTTTTGCATGTGATCTTTCTATAAATTTAGAATTTTATCATGTAAATAACTCATTACGCATATGAAATGGTTGTTAACATTACTATGCTAGTAGTTACTCATATCTAATAACATTACCTTAAAAGAGCAGTTGGTTACATTTGAAAAGGAAGCTATGTAATTTGTAAGAGACCAGGAAGGGCAACAATTTCCATGGCCGTCTTTTTCACAAAGCAATGGATAAGTTACAATGTTCTCGATTAGATTTTGAAAATAACACATCCTTGAGAGGATTTCCTCGGAAAATAAACTTGCATTCGGACTAAGCTCTAATGCAACTCGAGAGTACTCATCCACTAAAAAATAAATAATTCAAATAAATATATTAGCGTTAAATTCTCATTTCCATGAAATGTTCAAATATATATCAAACATTACGTAAATAAGTAGTTAATTATTTTACATGGGTCTTTGCTGCAATAATCAGAAGCCGCATCTCGTCGCTTTCTAAACTCTCTGCTTTGTAAATAGAGTCCAGGATAGTTTTCTATAATTTTTTGCCTCTCATATTCGGATCTCAAGTTGTTCATGGCAGTCATCCGCTTACTCAAAACTGTATTTTTAGTCTCAAACCCCTATAAATACAAATACATAGTAAAATAAAACAATAATTTTATTCTTGTCAAAATACATTCATTAAGTACATCAATGTTAACAACAAAAAACCACTAGGAATATATTTTATATACCAAATAAGGGTCCTCAAATTCTGGTAGTCCATAAGATGAAATTCCAATCCATGTAGCAATTACGGTTAGAAGGAGAGACACAAACAAAACTAGAAATGGAAATCTACTAAAAATAATTGCTACATAATAAAAACTCTTATTTATCCAATCTCTTTTCTCTCTCTCCCTATTTGTTTCTTCTTTTTTACAGCAAAGTGTCATTTTGAATTTTCTCTGCAATTTAATTTCGAATGTCAGACAAAATTTCCATTTTTACAAAAATACCCAACACCTGAGAACTTTTTGAACACAGCTTTAATTCTGCATCAGAAACCGACTACTAAAAGGTTACATTTTTTGCCTACACAATCAGCTCTAATCTACCACATTGGTAACTTAATTAGTAGACTACTAATTCACTAATTGAATTAACAATTAAAATACCTCACATTACATGCCTAAATAATTTTAACGTCTCGCTTCTCTGTCTTCAAAATAAATAAATTCCCACAAATCGCCAAGTCGCTGAAAATCGCCCAGATTTCCTTGTTGCGAGGCTCACTTCGAAAAAATAAAAAATCCAGCTGACAAAATCTCTGCCAAATTTTTCGGAAGGTGATTAAAAATATTAAAATAATAGTACCTCGATCAAATTGTTTATGAATCCATAATACTCGTGACATTAAGGATTGTTTGATAGGTATTAGTCACTAGTCCCAGTATTACCGTGTTCAAATAAACTAAAAACTTAACACAAGTGTGATCCCCGGCATTTCTTGCCAAATTTTTGTAAATTTCTATTGAAGAGAAAAGTTAAATATAAAAAATGTTGTTGGGCTCACTTTGACGTTGACACAGTTTATATACACATAGTTAATATATAGGAATTAAGGTTTGCATTTAATCATGTCCGTCCAACCTCAAGTAAGACGGAGGAAGCGTGTTTTAAAGGTAGTAGAAGATATAGACGTTTTTCATAAAATTCCAGAAACATGTATGGAAACCACATCATACGGAGGAACAGGTATGATAATGAATAATTAATGTATACCATGTACTTATTCAATGTAAAAACCATTATTGATTTTTATTGTTCTGTATCCTGCAAGGCATACATATGTTAACAAGAGTGTTTCTTTCATTTTTTATAGCGTTTTTGGCGGCTGTGGCAATAATTATATGGCTGATGATTCTAGAAATAAATGCATATTTGGATACAGACTACAAATTTCATTTTAGTCCGGATACGGATATCGATTCCAAATTGTCCATAACTGTTGATATCACAGTAGCAATGCCATGTGGAAGTAAGTCAGTTGTTCATTTTGTCTCACATGTCATACTTTTATTCATTCATTCTACATTCTTTTATTAATTAAGTATGCATTTTATTTTATATTATATAGTTGTCGGAGCGGATATGTAAGAACAATATTAATTAAACTACTTAATTAAATTACATAATAATAAATGCTCAATTGCTATCTTTCAACCTTTATGTAATACATTTTTTATCTGGTGTTCATGTTCTCAGTGTGGATTCAACAAATCAAAATGTTATGAAGTTTGGAGAATTAGAAGAAGAATTTATACATTTTGAACTCAATGATGTACAAAGAGCCTATTTTAATGCAAAATCAAGTTTCAATTCCTATCTGAGAGAGCAATATCATTCATTACACAAGCTACTGTGGAAAAATGACTTTATGAACGTTCACAGTGAAATGCCCAAAATGTAAGATAATAGTAATGGCGGTGAATGTCTAATAGTAATTGCAAGGAGGTTTACTACTCCTATAATAAATTCCTCACAAAATAATATGGTTTCGTTTTTTTATAGGAGTACGGAAGAGAAGCATAAGCGAGGCATGCTAAAGGCCTGCCGGTTGCATGGCACATTGGTACGTAAAAATGAATCGAAAACTTCAAATTCTCATTAGTTTAAATAAAGAAATGTTTACCATTTTAAATGATTCATCATTCTTTCTTTGAATTATTTTTAATACAGGAGCTGAATAAAGTTGCGGGTAATTTTCATATTACTGCTGGTAAAACATTGCCATTACCTCGTGGGCATGCTCATATAGCTGCTTTCATGTCTGAAAGAGACTACAATTTTTCTCATCGTATTTCAAAATTTTCTTTTGGTGATAAAACTTCTTCAATTATTCATCCACTGGAGGGAGATGAAAAAATTGCTCCAGCGAGTAAGTGATTATGATTTACAAATGTGTGTCTAACACATTTTTTAATACATATTTCCGCTTCCTGCAAACAATTTAGACTACATAATGTTTTTTTCAAATTATTCAATTTCTGTTTATATAAATTATAGATCAAATGCTGTACCAATATTTCATTCAAATTGTACCAACCATTGTGAAAACACGATTTCGAACATATCAAACGTATCAGTACTCTGTGAGAGAATTAGAGCGAGAAATTGATCATGGAAAAGGGTCTCACGGAATTTCTGGAATATTCTTTAAATACGACGTTAGTGGATTGAAGGTAAAGAGGAATTAAAATATGTGCCTATTCGAAATTTCCTTTCACGTGTAGACCAGAGAGGAGCATTGGGATGGGATCGTCCCGATCCCATGGTCCCATCCCATCCCGAACTCGGGATGGGATGGCTA
>JAIUND010000313.1:0-83092 GCA_034699125.1 Gisinianus flammeolus
CAATGCGTACAGACTATTGCTTTTGCCTGTGGGTTATTTTACCCATGGGTAAAAGCCGTAGTCTGTACAGGGTCTTACTAATAAAACCTTTTAGCCTTTCTCTCGATTCCTGGAACCCTCGCACAAGAATTACTAGAATGGGAACGAAAATGTAAACATTTTACATTATCATTCCCGTGCTATATTCATTTGGCTGTAGTTTACAACAGACTTTTATACTCGTAGTACATATGTACTTCTACAGATTTCTACGTATTACAGGCTCAAACTTTTTGTCTACATTGAAAAGATTTTCTACAAGCTATATATGCACGTTGACAACTTTTTCATTTTATCCATGTAAAGCCCGAACGCCACCAAGTATCAAATATGCCTTTTTTACAGTTCCCTGTGTAAATGTTATATTATTATTGAATGTAAAATAGTTATACTAATATACTAATATACTGTCGTAATGCTGGGATAATACTTTGCCATTGGATTCTATTCACTAGTTTTATTTACAAATTGAAATCTTATATCACTTTTGCTCCAAACGACAGCAATTAAGCTTCCCATAAGAAATTAGGATATAGGATGATTGGCTGTAACAGGATATATTTAAAGCTTGATGATACAGATACACAGCATAAACTGTGAATCTCCTTTAATGTAATTTTGTTGACGGTTTCTATTTTGCTGAAATTCGACACTATCTGGCACCTAAAGTTGTTACAAGAAAAAACTGCTTCGCAGCATAATTACGCCTCATTTAAATACCAAGGCTCCTAAATGATGCCATTAAAATTCTTCCTTATCATATTTTCGATTGCTACGTATTAAAAAAGACTTTTTTAAAAAAGTGTACCAAAGCAATAAGAGGTGATCCACAACAAATGAGCGTCACAAAGACGCATATTAATCCAAGCTTATTTTTTTGAAATATTTGCTCTTCAATTGAGCCGATCCAAACTACGATGAGTCCTAGAAAGATGGTGGCGACAACAATTTGCTGAATTAAATTAATCTGCAAAGATAAAAAAAAACAAGAAATTAGAACGACATATCATCCGCTAAAAGCATTGAGCATTTTTTGATTTACTGCTGACCAATCGTTTTAAGCGCATGGTAAGGATAAGGATCAATTTATTATGGACTTCAAAGTCGTAAATTTTAATAGAATAGAATAAAAATATGTAATAATTATGCCGTATTTCAAGTTGTACTTAGTACTTACGACTACAAAATTGAAATTGGTATGCCTAAAACTAGTAAAACTCAAAAGTAATTATAGGGATTTTGTAACATTTGCTTACTCTTTTGTGCGTGTAAAACAAAAAGATGAGAACGTAGAAGGCATTGAGACATACTCCAATCACATTTGTATAATAAACTGTCACATCCTCTGCAAAAAGAAATGAACAATGCGACAAAAATCAATTAATATTTCATCCAAATTCTGATTATTATATGTACGTAATACGTATAAACATTCAATCTTTCTGTAAATTCACCATTTGTAAAATGGCATTTTATAACTGAACCTTTTTTTAAAGCAGACAGTTTATAAAATAAAATCTCACATGACAACATTACTACCTATACCGTTTCATTGTTTTAAAGTTTTTAAAAAGAACTCGGTACATGCTGAATATATGTATGAAAAATCCTAGGAAAATTACTTTATAATAGCTATGCATAGCTATGGTACAAAACAAATCTATATTTACTCACTAAGAATGCTCGAATGCAGACAAACTCAAGGCCCTACATCCCTCTCCTTTTCGCGTCTCTCCTGTAGGGGCAGCCGGGGAAAGGAAGGGATGTATAGCGGGCCTTGGACAAACTCAGCCTCTAAACATTGTGAGAGAAAGCCTTCCTTTTGCTAAATTATTCGTTACCTTGGGAAGGATTTTATACCATTTCACGTCCATAAGCTGTACAATGTAAAGTACATAGTTCTGAGTTGGCTAAATTGAATTCATAATATAAATTTCATGTAACCCAATGGATTCAGAAAACAAACGTTACATTTTAAGAATTACAGCACGGGAATCAACGAACAAGGGTACAGAAAAATCACACAAATATTATGCTACAGTGTTATAATGTACAATTTCCCACAGCAATTATTATAATTGGGTTTGGGTGCACAGATTTTAAAAATGGAGCAACGCATCATACTCAAATCGTCGACTTACAAAATTTTAAAGAAAGGAATAAACTTGATAATTATAATGAAAACAAAGTCATATTCGAGACTGAGCCTCCGAAAAAATGTTACTCCTACATAAACGATTGCAGTAATACCAAAAGTAATTACTGCAATCTGGAAGGTGATCAAGCTTATGCTAACAAAGAAGTGATTAAAACTACTAATGATAAGGCTATAACAAACAAGTCTCGAATATTCGATGGAGGAAGACAAGAAAAAAATTGGACAAACAAAAAAATTACGATTCCAGATTATTAAGCTTACAAAGTATAAACGACAATATTCAAAGAGAAGAAGAAGGAAGATGTTCTAGCTTCAATTTATCTTTTACTACTTCCCCTAATACTGAAAGTGTACTTAATCGTGTCAATCAAATTACTTCATTCCAAGGCAATCTAACAAAAGCCACAACAGCTGAAGTCTGTGAGTCGTTTTGGAATACGATGACTTCTTCAGACGACCACAAAACAATAAAAACCGATCAAAAATCAGTCACCATCCGGCAAATTTATAAGAACCATTCCTATACAACAATAGAAAAAATAACCCCACAAAATGTTACAATATCAGTATACCTACTCGGTCTATTTATCCACATATTAATTTCGTTTTTCTCCTACTGCTGGGAAAATATCATTTCGTGAAAAGGAATATAAAATCGAAATCCTCCACGAGGATTCCTCATTCATTCATCATCACTCACTCACAAATTTAATTTAATTTCTGTTGTTAACAGAAATGTCAATGTAATAAAATAGGATTCATGAAATATTTAAATTTTTGGTGTTTTTAGTTTACCTATAACGACACCGTAGAATAACCATATACTGCAACCCACCACTCCCGTTAGCTGAATCAAAAATCACCATTAACACATACACGACATACGTTTTGCTGTGTACATTTTAATAATCATGATAATAATTTCGAATTACAAATGGAAAGGAAGACAAATCTCCAGGAGTTCCCATCCGCCATACTTTCAGAACTGTGAACCTGTAAAATATAATTAAGAAACATGTTATTATTATTTCCCAATCATCAAATGCTGACAACAGCGGTTGACAGAAAATAAAAATATGTTCCACACAGCATGCTTGACACTTACATTCCAGATAAAAATTGTATAATTGTTGTGACGGTCGCCGTCAAGCTTATGAAATCCAGCAAGATCATTCTTATCAATAAATTAGCACCTTTTTTGGAAGAAAAACTACAACAATACTAACTTAACAATAATACATGAAATATTGGACTGAGAACTTTTACAAAACCACACTTGAAGTTTCACTAGAGATAATAAGTCTACTCCTGTCTAGTTCCACCAAAGAGTATAGAATCTTGGGAAGAGGGGATCTCTTAAGAGTTTTGTGTGTACAAGAGGCTGGGACGGATTTGAATTGGACGCGACACCCTAGACTGTCCTTGCCTTTCCTTGGCTTCCACTCCTCGTTTACTCGTCTGCTTTAAAAAACTCGATTTGAATTAGACGCGACACCCTGTTTCTCCTTGGCTCCTTCACTTTTTTTATTCTAGTGCTTTACTATTGGCCAATGTCACGTACACGCAATTCAAATCCACGCGCTTTGAGCCGCAACTAAACCACGTGAATTGACCGTTCAAGGATTTTCACAATCCTTGCAGGGTGTCGCGTCCAATTCAAATCCTTCATTTCAATTACACAAAACTCTTAAGAGTTCCCCTCTTCCCAAGATTCTATACTCTTTGAGTTCCACATAAACCTGCACTAATTTAAATTGCTTCGTCCCACGAAATCCGCTTTCAATGTCTGTACAGACATTGAGAATTGATTAATTTGAAAAACCATGAAAAAAAGGCATTTCTCCTCGCTTTATCACAAAAAAACTGGAAATAAGCGACAAAAATAATTAAGAAAGGAAAGTACGCTCACTTTCTTAACGATGGGAAAAACATTTGTAGTATTTTGATGGCGTTTCTCGGGATTTTTTTACTTTCAGTCACCCTGTCTATATCGAACGTATGCTTTTCCATTGGGGAACGTGAGATTGTCTTCCACCATAGACTTTCAACTTCAACAATATAATAAAGCGATAAGTACATATAGATATCATAATTTTTAATTGAAATGCATTTATGATCAAGTAAATAAGTATTTATGACAAAATAAATTAACATACACGTACCTACATTTCTTCACAATGAATTTGATTTTTATTCGCAATATTATCCAGACGCACATACATACAAGTAGCATTATATAGCATCAAAAAAACATAATCATGTTTGTTTTTTTTTATTGTCCAAAAACAATTTGAGATTCAAGACTAGTTGAATAATAATAATAAATAATTGACAATCAATAAATAATTTACCAAGTACATCATGTACTGTACATGTATCATAATATTTAAATATTATAATTAGCAAATAGATGGATGGTTTTCTTTTCAAAGATTACATGTATACTTAATTTACGATTAGCATTTGCCTGGTTTTGGGAAAGATGAGGAGGTTTTTATTTTTTGGTTTGACTTGATTTCGATTTGATTTCACAAAGTTTTCTTTGAAATATCATCATCAATGTCATCATTATGTATCATATATAATATAAATAAGTCAAATATGGTGTGTATTTTTGTTTTTATTATATTTAAGTAATAATTAGTTATAATATATATATATGTATATATATATTATTGTTTTTTTTTCTTTTTCTTTCTCTCTTCTTTCCTATAGTGTCACATGTTGTTGTAGTTTTGTTTAATGTATATATAATAATTACAAATTGTATAATATATTCAAGACCTTTCATACTGGCAAGCAGATAGATTGGAATTGGAGCTGCCGTTTTTTGTTACACCACCGCCGACACTGGGGCTGGTTGACGCTGCTGAATTGTAGAAACCTGCCACGGAGTGTTGTTTCGCCTTTACAGATATATTGACATGGGCAAATGATTAAAGAAATGTCGTCTAATAATAATTAATCTTATTTCACATGATTGCAGAAGACGCTTATTCAAAGTCTTTAAAAAAACTATCTCCTTTTTGAAGTATATTTATTTAGTGTAAGAATTAAATATATATAATACTTACCTTTAGTCTTAGCGTCGCTAATGACGAACTTACTTGCTCACCACTAATAACAATTTTTTGGTAAATTAGTTCTTAGTCTCATAAAATACTTATAAAAGTAAGTATATGTATATTCAATAGTTCATATAGGTATTTATATACATAAAGTAGAATCTTTCATCCTCATTCCCATTCACGCTCTTACGTTAGAAATAATAAATAACAACGAAAACAACTACAAAATCCTATATATAGTATATTATGTAGGCATAACCTTTTCAAAGTCACAAAAATCACAATAACAAATGAGGAGAGTGCTAAAGACTAGTCTCATATATATATAGCAACTGTCCAAAATATCTCTGTCTTCACGTTTTTTCTGTTTCTCGCCCACATGCAATTTAGTTGAGGGTAATTTGTAATTTCATGCGATTCAGCAGTGTACACAATAAATACATATATATATACACGCAGTATCATTCTATATTATACAAGCAACTTTCGACTCCAATTCCAATCTATGAAAAAATAATAACCTGTAATCTGTGGTGCAATGTTTGCATTCAATATTAAATTAACATAATAATTATTCTATCATTACAGTAAAAATACATTCTTAAGTCATTTTGTCACAAAATTTTTGTGGGAAAACAAGAAATTTTGACAAACAATTCATGCACTTGCTGTCTCACTTCAAGTGTGTAGGTAAAATTGTTGAAAAGAACAGAAAAAGAAGCTGAGCTTTTTTTTTGTTTTAATTAAATGAACTGAAATGTAATAAAAAGTACAACATAATCATATAAATAAAGATGTAGTTATATTTCTATGTAAATATGTTGTTGTACATTATATAATAAATATACGGGCAATTCCGTTTTTTATAGCTCGTACGTATTCATAACATAAATGCCTAACGATAAGTACATTTATAGCGGAACACATCAACGTTGATAAATAACAATATTTCTTTTAGTAATACTAACTACAAAAAAGTATTGTATAAAGCTGAATTATTTGGGATGAAAGAAAGTACATATAAAATGTATTTTTATATAATTATGTTTATTTATTTCCTAATACCTATAATACGTTGCTGCGGCGGCTGTACCAACTGCATTGTAAGGACAAGGGGCATTGGATCTAAGAAAATAGATATAGTAAGTGTTATTATTATTAAGAATTTCCATCATTACACATTACACAATGACAATGAGGTATGATGCGTAAATTATTTGTAAACGTTTTTCTCAATTACTGAGTTTGTGGTGTTTGGAAAAGTGCTGCAGAGGCAGTCGTGGGCCATGCAAATGCGGGTTTCTGATGAAGTGGTGATGGGACTTTCCAATTATTGTAATTGTAGGCAGAGTAGGTCAAAGGATCTTCGTACAATGGATTGAATGGGGTGCTATATTTTTTTTCCCCAAAAATTGATATTTATTTATATTCACAGTTACGGAATCAAAGTTTAATTATTGTGTCGTGAGACAAACCTTGTGAACGGGTTCTGAACTGATTTGAAGTCGGCTGCCGCTGCTGCTGCCGCTGCCGCATTCATTGCATTTCTCTCTCGCTTTCTCCTACAAAAATATCCAAATATCACATCAAATTATTATTATTATTATTATTATTATTATTCACTGAGTAGTTTTGATCAGTCAACTCAATTCATATATGTATTAATCAAACTATAAACTTACCATTTAGCCCTGTAGTTTCACATGAAAAAAAAACAACAATCCACAAATTAAATTATTAAATTATTCAGTAAATTTAAAGAAATGTTAACATATTAAAAGTCAAAATCCAACTGACCTTCTATTTTTGAACCAGACCTGTAAAAACAAAGAGAAGAAAGAGCACAAAATCAGTTTACATGTATTGTTTCAAATTCAAAGTAAAGTTTAGGTTTTAATCTTGAAATAGCAAGCGCTACACGAACAATGGAATATGTCACAGATTAGATGATTCAAATGACAGAAGGAATCGTATTCGTATTAGGTAATGAATGATCAGATAAAAAGATAAACATTACATTACAAGAACATTGTGTAATCGTCATGCGTTGAAAATCTCTAATCAAAATCCCATTACGGCCTAATTATTTTCATAGGAGATTTTTCCTCACCCCCTCACACTCTCGTGTATATGTATATACCTACAAGCACGCGTATACAGATCTGTAAAATATATCCATATCAATGCTCTTTGTCTATATACATTGGCCCATCTTACATCTGCACCCTCCACACACACTGTACAATGATTATGATGACAAAAGTGTTTGGGAGATATCTAAATTGCCACTATAATTTTCCCCCTATTGTTCCGAAAGTTAGGGGCAATGAAGCAGAGCAACCCTGAGGTTTTTACTGTATAATATCTGTATTTTCCCGTTCTGTCTCTCCATTTCTCTTCTATTATGTACACACTACACACACACTCGCATAGTACTCTCAACCCTCCTCATTTCTTTTCTTCAACACCCGACATGTATTCTCCTTTCTCTTCTGTAGTACACGTCAAAATTTTATTATACAAACATGTACATATATATATATATATATCGTATACATGCCTAAAGACTCGAGCTTCCTAATGTACGACATATGCACGGAAACTGGAAAAGTCTACTGATAAAATCTACAAGTTCAAAATCAACAGAATAAAAAAGTCGGACACCGTCTGTATAGATTTGATTCCAGTTTTTCTAGTGCCTAGCATCTAGCTGTAAGTTGTTCTACAATAGAAGGAAAATGTGAAAGAAAATCAAAACATGAAGAAAAAAAACCAGAGAGAAAATACTGCTGGGTTCGCATTTAAAATATTTTGGTTCGTCCACCCAAGTACATGATGTGTATATTGTTGTATGTACGACTTTTCACTCTATTTTTTTCATCTTCCATTTCCCACATATCATATACCCAAACTCTAGAACCAGAATCCAACCAAAAACTGTATTTACATTAAATTGGGGAAAAGGCTCTATGAATTCCAAATCTAAAACTCATCGTAAATTCGCTATGTTTTTCTTGTACATTGTACACACTGGCATCGTCTCGTTGTCTGTTGTCTATCCTATAGTCGGTTTTGAAAGCGAAAAAAAGTAGCTCTGCTTTTGCTGTGTGTGGGGATGGTTGAATGGAAAGCGGGTAGAAAAACCACCCAGGAAGTAAATCTTTTAAGCCCGAATGTTCTGATGTTATTGTAATGTTTACCCGCCCATTTGATCAGGAACGACGACGACGACGACGACACGGAGAATCCGATTCAGAAACAGCACGGGAAAAGAGCGAGTGCGAGAAAGAGGAAGAGGAAGAAAGAAGGGTGAATACTCAATGAACCGTATGATTTTACTATTTATCCAATATATAATATGAGAGAAGGAATACAAGCGAGTGAGTGCGAGATAGAAAAAGGGAAAAACCAGAGCGTCTGTCTTTTGTTATGAATATTTCGATCTGAACCCCCTGCACCAACATCATCACTCTCTCCTTCTCTCTCTCTCTCTCTCTCTCATGCAAAACGATCTGTATGCATTTATGGAAACAGAAGCAAATAACGACCTGAGGAATGAAAATCAAAAACTGTCAAGTATAATAGAAATTTCTCGAGAAAATAAACATTATGAAAAAAGTTGTCTAGTCAAATATAAAATAAAATAAGATGCGCAAGGAGAATTTAAATTGTCCCTTTGACTGACTGACTAACTCTGTATGTATGTACTATATCTATTGAAATTGAATGACAAAACATATCCTATAAAGTCAAAATAAATGCTAGAATTCAAGTCGAAAGTTATCTGTGTATTCCCGTGTGCGAATATTGTTTAATTTTAATAAATTTTTAAAGAATAAAAAATATCCCTTGTATGCCAAAAAATGGTTTCTTTAATTTTAATATGTAGAGATGCAACTGAATTTATAATTTAGATGAATGTCATCTAATGTCGTATGTACATCTGTGAAAAGACACAGACAGAAGTACAAGTACACATATATCTTTATTTCTACATTCTACATAGTTTTGTGTATTCGTATATTTGCAGAGTTTTTGAAATCAGTTTGTTTGCGTCTGTTTGTGTGTGTTTCGTGTTGCTATTTATTCGGTTGCCTTTTGCCTTGGAATCAATCATCGTTTAGCGGGGTATTCTATGCTCTGCAGGTGTCCACTAAATGAGAAACTTTTACCAATAACCCGCTGGTTCTTTCTCACTATCATTTCAACCCCCTTTTCCCTACATTCTCTTGTATCTGTGACACTTTCATGAGTACTGACGTGGCACACACAGCGATTCTCTTTCTCTCATTCTGGCACTGGGTCTCTCTTCCTCCCTTCACAATTCACACACACATACACACACAACCAAATAAAACTTTTACTTTTTCCAAAAACCCACACAATACAATACAAACAAAATACAATGCTATACACAACAACAACTTTCTGACTCAATTTTTCTTTCACAAACTTTTCGAGTCCCTCAACTCACATTCACACTTTTACCAACCATCAACAGATTCAGACTCAGAGTGCACATGCAAAAACAAATGGATTTTTCGTAAATACATTTATATCGCCTATACAAAGTCCATTAAATTTTATCTCTTTTTGTTTTCCTTCTTCCAGTCAAATACTATATATTTTTTCCATTCAAATGTGTACCTACAATCCTTTTTTCAAGAAGTGTATCGAGAAAAAATGTCTTTGTTGTTGATGTCGTTGTCTCTTTGTTACTTTTTCAGGTTTTTCTTAAACCTTGTGAAAATTTGAGAACAACGATATACAGTCGTAATAGTATAGATAAAAGGGAACAAATACATTGTAATTCCATGTGATGTACAAATTATTGGATGTAGTGCGTAATGGAGAAAGCAACCAACATATTTGTAGATAAAAAAAACTGGAAACAAAGTGAATATTTAACTGGAGATGACAGCAGCAACAGAGAGAAAGCGATAGAAACTCGAGAGTCTCATATGGGATTTGAAAATTGCTTTTACACATTTCCCGCTCGCTCTCAAACTTATTTGATTGTCAAAAAAAAATGTACATATCAAAAATGAACATTTTATTGAGATATTTGATGTTTTATTATCACCGGTACGGAAAAAAACGAGGAAAAGAAAAGCAGCTCTTGAGTACGGATGTAAAAACTGTACATACGATATGTATGTAAAATACGTGTATAGTTAATGTAGTGTGTAAATGATGATTTTGACTTTTGTGGATATTCCATATCATATGGGAATTTGGATTGGATAGTTGATAGGGGAAGAATTCTCTAGTGTCATTATACTTGTGTGTATGTTGTGTATATAAGTAGTTACCCTTTGAGGAGTTGCAATTTAGGACCTCAGAGAGTACCAAAATTCTATTCTGTGTTTTATACTTGGTGTTTTCACTGTTTACATGTGGTCACAATGAATGAATGTGTTCCAATCCCAATAATTCAAAATACAATACAACATTATATGTATAATGGCTGGGTGTTGACAAGAGAATGAGGAAATGAGGTAGAGACGACAGAGGGACAAAAGTATAGAGAAACGAAATAGAGAGTGGAGTCATTTCCCTGTGTGTTTCTCTCTCTCTCTCTCTCTTGACGACCTTTTTCATCACCACCACCACGACAAAAAAAACACCATCATCATAACCATAATTATCTCCATAAATCCTGTGGCGAACTCTGGACATTCTGGACAACTCTCATTTATCAATTTATCATCAATCATCTCCTGTGATTGTAATGTGGATCATCCTGATTTTGCCTTTTAGTACATCACACTGAACAAAAATGTGTTGTTTTGGGTGAAGAGAATTGTTAGAAAAAGTTGTTACTGCTAATACTTTTTAACACTAGTCGTTTACCGTTTACGAATTCTGATAATAATAAAGTAATAACTCGGTAGCTCAAATCTTAAAACTTCCTCTTGGTTCACGTAACTAAAGTGAAAGCGAGAGAATAAATTAATAAATGAGTAAAATGCGGAAAACAACTCAAAAACTGTGTGAAGAGAAATCTAACGATGAGTATTATTTGGTGTTTTTCAAAGATAAAACAAACTAATGTAATTTGAATTATTTCCATTAGAAGAAAATAATCAAAATTACACTTGAATAATTCCATGAAGTGAACAACTCTCAACTTGAATTAC
This sequence comes from Gisinianus flammeolus, assembly GCA_034699125.1. Lineage (NCBI taxonomy): Eukaryota > Metazoa > Arthropoda > Collembola > Symphypleona > Katiannidae > Gisinianus > Gisinianus flammeolus. Next base: position 11,406 of record JAIUND010000313.1, read on the forward strand.
AGTTCAGTGCAGTATATCTACAATAAAGGAGAAAACAACAACTCTTCCCATTCCCATTCTGTCACTCTCTCATTTCCCATATATGTATTTCACTGTGTATATCAAATTATTTTATTTTATTGGCTTTTGCCTTCACGGTCCATGCTGCAAAAATTTGATATATTCATTGAGTGAGGACTGGAGTAAAACATAGAAACTGCTCCTACATATTTTAATATAATAAGTACAAAAAACACACTCGCATCTACCATTCCCTAAGATATATGCATCTGTACAGATAGTCACTTTCAGTCTCTATGTACGTATCTCTATCTGTACGTCAAATTGGATGGATTTTCCTTGGGGAACTTCATTTATCGTCTCTTTCTATGTGTACTATAGACCGTATAGTAATATGTAATAATGTAACACACATCTCATGGGGAAAGGGCGAGGAAGTGCGTAAGTCATAATTTCATGGATTTATCAACAAGTGATGAAAGACATGAGGGTACATTGGAGACTTCTCGTCACTTTGATATGTATCTGTTCAGAACTGTATACAGTCAGAAATAGAAATACGAATAAAAGCCATAATGATAAGCCAAGTTTTTTAGCACATTGAGTTTGAGAATAACGAAATGAAATGAAATTCAAAACTCGAAATAGTCAAAGTACACTTCCATTTTGGCTATTGAGCATGTGTAAGTGTAATGTGCAGTAACATATATACTGTACATAAATTCATAATTGTGACGACTCCACATGCCACATACGTCGACATACCAATTTACAACGTGTATGTGTATGTGAGTATTGGGTGATGGGTGAAACGTCGGCATGGAGAATCGAAATCGAAATCGAAATGAAGACATGATGGATTAAGAGTAATTTTTGGTTGCATTCCCTCTGGCTCTAGCAAATATCTCTGTATAGTCAGTCCAACAAGAATCTTGAGGCTGCACGTGTCTGTTTCATCGTCAACTTCAATTCGCAATGGCATAATGAATGCGTAAACATTTTCAGTGTTTAACGAGTGCCACGACTACAAAAAACCTACAACAACAACTTCTAAAGATCAAGAAGACGGAAGATGAGCCATAAGTTATATAGCGGAGGAGACGAGAGAATGATCATGTTTAAATTAAAACTTCAACTTGAGGACTTTGTCATTAATCCGCTGTCTCCTCTCCGTCTCCAGAATGTTTTATCTGCGTTCAACGTGTTTCAACTCGATATATAGGTTCACACTATGAATACTACACAGACACATTGAATGTTTCATGTGTATTTTAGTTATATTTTATTTACAAGAGAATGTCCTTTGAAAGTTTGTCTCATGTATACTGAGTAATGTAATAATTATGTTATCACAAAGTACTAAATATTCCTCAGTCTCTGATTATCTGATTCCCTGATTCTTTGGTGTAGTATGACGTGAGTCATACTACACCTAATTTCCATGTTCAAAGCAAGAAACATTGTTTATTGAATGTAATGACAGTACACAAATATAAATGTGTAAATGAGAATTAAGGTGAAGTTTAAATCAATTTGTTTTGATGAGGAAATGAAGAGGAGGCAGAAAGTGAATCAAAAGAAAAGCTATTGTATGTAGTTAGATGATATTTAGAGGTTTGGTATTTGGATATTTCTGTGTACTATCATCAGTAGTGCAGAAACTACAGCTACCTCTTTACACAAGCTGTACTAAATACGTAGTCAGTAATTATAGTACGGCAACAGATACTATATAGTCTAATATGAAAAGATAAAAAGAGAGTCTTTACGTGAAACAAGCCATTTCAATAGATATATATATTTAATATCTATATATATGCAACTGCAATATACTCTCTTTATGTATGTACACCTAGACATTATACATTATAAGCCTTTAAACCAAAGATTTAAACTCTAACTCTGTCTGTAATAACAATAACAGTAAATGGCTGGCACATTAACCCCGTATTAAATCTTTATTTCTGTAAATAACTCATTTCAATATGTTTCCACATCAAATCCCATGATAATCGTTTTTATTACAATAATATTAGTGACAACAAAAAAACGACAAGCCAATTACCCATTTCCTATCTAAATAATTACCATCAACCAATTGATTTCAACTCAAAAAAAAAAACTTAAAGTCAATCATTTTGCATTGCACATCTTCAGTGTTCCAGAATCCGCAGCCAAACCGATTTTAATAGTGTTCGAATTTACATTAAAGTCGGAATTCAGACTGAAAATTTGTTTCTCTCCATATAGTTTTGTCTCTCACAGTATTTCGACTTGGTTCATGGGTTTTCAGCTTTTTCCATACTTTTTCTGTGCCTATACGGTAGACATTGTATCTGTATGTACATAGAATGTCGAGTGGTCGTACATATACATGTATGAACAGAAAGACAGGGACTTTATTATCTTGTGTATACGTACTCAGGATTTTTTAGTGACAGGGAAGAGAGAAACATGTAGAAATAGACACAGAGAAAAAGGTTAAAGTAAAAGGACCAAAGTTTCAAAGAAAAGGAAAGGGAGTATGAGATACAGAGTAGAAAGTAAAGAGAGAGAGAGAGACGGAGGAGAAGAAGAAGACGAGCTATACTAGAGTTTTAGAATAAAATGAAGAGAGAGGATATAAAATAAAAGTAAAAGGGCAATGGCAGAGAGAGAGAGAGAGAGAGAGAGAGAGAGAGGCAGAGGAAGGAAGAAGTATAGTAGTATGTATCTGTACATACAGAAGAAGAGGAGTAAAGACACGGTTTGTATGTATTTGGATGTGGAGGGTGGATGCGTTTATATATTTGTTGTGTATGCAAGTTGGTTGATGTTGGTTCGTGCGAGATTCGAGATGCGAGTTGTGAGTTGCGAGTGGAGAAGAAAGCCTAATCCTCCAGTTAAATGAAAACAAATGGATTCCTAGTAATTTACGAGATAGACTCAGAAAAACTATACTTTCAACGGGAACGAGAGACAAGTTAAGCTCCATCCTCAATAACAGCACACACTGTCTACTACTCCTCTTCCTTTCTCTGCCTACAATTCCGCATGTATAGTTATACAACTCAAGCCTTTTTCGATTTCTCCTCTATTTTCCTCTCTCTGTCTCTTGCTTAGTCTACTTCAACTTGTATTACAAAATTTGCTTTGCTCTTCTCCCTTTCCTTCCATCTCCTCTGTACTTTGTACTCTACCATCTCTATACCATTAACTACATTTATATACCTATGTGTAAAAACTATATAAACTATTCCCAGTTATTTTATTCACTATTTATTGTCAAACTGTAAAAGTGCAGAGAGTAACTCCAACTATAAATGTAACTTCTGTAAAATGTATACCATCATCCTAACATTGTAAATGTATTTAACCGTTAACCAAAAGGAAATTCTCATATTGAATTTTGTTTACACCCTAAAGAAATTACACTTGCACACTCTGACTAGTAAATGCACATATATATAGTCTGGAAAAAAGTAAATAAATTCTGTCTGCGGATATATAATATACTTTTCAAGATTTCTGAAAACTCAAACTCACAAAAAAATGACTCTGTATTTTATTTTATTTTATTTTATCTGTGAGTACAGAAATTAAGAAATGAATTATTATCTCGTTTTCTGTCACTGGAAAAACATGTGCAAAAAATGTGAACATGTTGGTGTGTCCCATTTTTTAGTGAAAAACGAACGAAATGTTTGAATATGCACATAATGAAAATAATGAACTAGAACTAGAGTGCAAAGAGCTCTCACATCATACATTATGCTACACCATATGAGACTAATTGAAAAAATAGATGAACTCATCTTATATATAGAAAAACGTTAGGCTTTTAATGTTTAATAAAGAATATGGGCCGGAGATGGTCTTACCCTCACGCGTTGTTCACTCAAGTTTGTCCACATTGCAATTTCCTCTCTGGTGCTCATGTCCGGATATCGATTCCTTGAGAACGTGGCTTCGAGCTCTTCATATATATACATAAGAGAAAGTAACAACAACATTTATTGATCAATCATATACGATTGTGACAAAATTAAGTAAGTATACTGTGAATGTAGACTGATTATTATTATTTTTTGAATATTATGTAGGAAATATAAATAGTAAATACCTTGTAATTGTTGTGAAGTGAAGTGTGTCCTTTGACGACGTTGTCTCTTTTTATTCTTACTGGATTTGTCGTTGGAGGAGTCTTCCAAATCTGAAACATTCTGACCATCATTTGGATTGGTAGACTTGGATGATGCAATGGATGTTATATCCGGTGGACTGGAATCTATATATAAAAGTACCATCACAATTAATTCCCAGGAAATCCAATTAGTTATTAGTTTTGATTTAAAACTGTCAATTTTGCTGACGTCTATTAATAGAGGAATTCCACTATTCGAGTTTTCAGGATCAGAAATCATACATATATAGCATATACACAGCAAATGGAGGAGAGCAATTCATAATTTTTAGTACATTTTTCAACTCAATTTGTAATTGATATTTGATATTTTTCAAGTTTGAGTCTTGATTGACATTTGATAGTGTACTGTGTATGTGAACATGATAACTACCTTGTAGTTTTTTAATTCTGGTAATTCTCTGTAGTGATTGTTGTTCACCGTAATTTACAACCACGTTGTCAGTTACAATATATATATACAGATAAATGATAGAACATGGTCGTGATGCAATATAGAACATGAACATGACGGTCGCCTTGTCTGTACTTCCAAAAGATGACAATATGATACAAAATACATGCTGTCCTGTATGCATTTGTATTTATTGTCCATGTACATCTCACGTCAAAACATTTCTATTTTACAGATACAAGTGCCACAGTTTGGAGTTCTGATTCTGGTCCTGGGATATACATATGCTTTATTCAGTTGAATTTCTACCAAAATATTTGATATCAACTATACATATTCATTCCAATTCCAATTCCAACTTTGTTGTGCACGTAGAATTGTATAGAATAGGTATGCACTACATATGTAGATACTAGTTACACACATGTACATTACATCTGTACATTTTAGTCAGTCATCAGCCATGAAAAAAATCTATCGTATGATTTTGTGAAGAGTCGGTGTTTTTTTGGGTCTCAAAGAGGAAAAGTTAAGATACGGAGGGAGCGTCGAGAGGATTCTTATCTTTTTATTGTGTTTGACAAGCTTGTAAATCAATAATGTTTCTCCATGTCGGGAGTTTTTGTGTTTGCACGATTGTTTAATTTTGGACTCTGATAAAGGATAAAGACTATAAACTATCAACTATCAACGATGTGAACAAGAACAAGAACACAGAGAGAGACAGAGAGACTATCGACTATGTCATATATGCTATACAGAAACAGAATACAGACGACTGATACATTTGCATCTCTTCTCTACTCCCCATCCTTCACCGTACGTATATATATAGGTACTTGACAATTACACCTCTGACGCATTTATTACTCCATTGACATGCTCACACTCTCTGTACGACTCCCGATAAATTTTATATAACCATGAATTCCCCATCATCATCATCATCATCATACAGACAATTCACTTGGATTTTTACATATGTTTAATATTTTTTTACGTTTAGCTCATCCTCACATCATTCTACGATAATTGCATTTATAAGCATGTGGATAGACAGTACACACGTGACGCGTTGTCCTTCATCAATTATTTACAATTACAAGTATGAAAATTTCTCGAGATTCTTTCAATGGATATGTATGCGAGAGATTTAATTATAATATTTTAATTTAGTACCTCCCACATTCTAGGAAGCTGAGTGCAAATTATGAAAAAATAAGGGAAAAGTCTATGAGAGAGATACTATGTAAATATATACTTACTATTTGATAGGTACGAAGAATTAGTGTCTGTATCACGGACATTTGGAAACTGGAAAACTGGAAAGCCAGAAAACATGATATCGTGAAAATATAAAATAGTTTGTACACTTGACATGTACATATAATTATTATCTATATATAAAATTGTTCCATATATATATATATATATGACATGCAGTGTGTCAAAATGTGTGTACTTTAAAATACGAGGATAATCGTATTTGTAGTGGTTGTTGTATGGGTACGAGGATAATCGTAAATGTGGTACATGATAGTGAAGGATTTTTTTAATGCCTTTGAAGATAGCAAATCCAGCGCCCACTATTTAATATGCAACTTTTGAATTCTCTCGATTAACACTTTTTTAATCCCTAATCGCAATTTATCAGAAGTGGAACAGTTTACATTTCATTGTCATGCTTTCTATATGTAATATGTGTACACATATTCAACACTGTTTGGTTTGGGCGAGCGGTTACAAATAGTGACATGAGAAATCTATACAACCACCGAATAAATCTTAAATTCCATAATCGAGGGAGACAGCTGTTTTTCAGAATTTCACATTTCCCATTGTACATATACGCTTGGGCATCAAAATATTATAAATGTGAATCCCATTTTCGATGGAATTTCACTGAATAAACCTGAGAAATGGTTACTAATTAGTAATTACTTCTTTAGTTTAATGAGCTTATTAATAAAGGCATCTAATTCTTAAATATGTTCATGATTAAATCTTTACGTGTTTGCGAAACATATAGATACTCAATTTTGCATAGTCAAAGTACCGATGCAGTTCCAGAATCGAGCTAAAGGTGTTTATGTGTGTGAGTACAAGAAAACTGCAACTGCATTTCAAAGGAGGTGAAAAAAAAGGATCAAGTTGAAGGCGAAGGATGCAAGGAGAAAGGAGACACACATAAATGCATGGTTATAGAGATGTGTATACAGATAAAGTATATGCTGCTGCAATTTGCTGTAGACCATTACAGATATTACATTTTTCTTTTTCAGAAATGTGGAAAAAAAATGTATGTGTATGTGTGTGAAGCAGTTAGATGTTGGATGTTGGGGAATAGTATATGTAAAATTTATGAATTTCCAGAGCAAGAGCAAATGGACACAAATGGAACAATTTGTTAGAGAGGAAGATTAGGTTGTCAATGGGAGGGAGGAAGTGGTTTGACATTCTTCCATTTCTGACCAAAAGTTTAAAAGTGATGCCTTTTCCACCTGTCACCCTTTTCTTCGTCTCTCTCTCTTACTCTCCTTCTTCTCCTTCTTCATGGAGGAGACGCACCATTCATCCCGTGTAGTCCTCTCTTCTCCTCTTTTTTTCACTCTCACGTTCCGAGCACACTTGACACTGACACTACTAAACCAAGAAGATCCGAACATCTTAAACGTATACGTAGAATACTCACTCTCAAGTAATACTACATAAATTTATGTTGATCTCTTCCATATACTCCACTCCACTCTGTCTCTCTCTCTCTCTCTGCCCCAACACACACACACACACACACACACACACATTTTGTCGCACTTCACACACACATTTTCTATCTCTCTCTCTACCGTTTTTCACAAAAGTCCACACAGGAGCTCGAGCTCGAATTCAAAGTCAAAGTCTCCATTGAAACTGGAACTATAGGACTGTGGAACGTACAACAGATACTTAAGTTGATCTCAAGTTGAAGACGTTTTGGGATACGTGAGATCACCAGATTCAAATACAAATCTCCCAAATTCAACTTGAACATTTACACTACTGATTCGTACAGAGAAAGAGAAAGGGAGAGATATAGAGAGTATCCATTGACATTATCCAACTCTCATCCCTAAACCACAACTTGACTCTTATATCTCGCATGTGAGTCACCATACCCTTGGTCAATCTGATCAAGAACAAATATACAAAAAATGAGAGAGAGAGAGAGAGAGAGAGAGAGAGAAACCGAGTGGACCACAAATGTCAACAGACGTGTAAACATGAGACTATTCCTTGAAAGCCCCCAAAACGTGGATGAACATGAACATAAACCCCAAATGAAATCTAAGATAAAAATCTATAAAAATTTGTGAGCTACTCAAAACTCATGTACTTACCTATATACGTATACGTATCTTAGCTATACTATATGATATAAGATAGCCTATATATCTACCTTCTGTTTCAATTTTATGTAAACTGCCTGATATCGAGTCTTAAATGAAACAAATTGTGGAATTCGATGACTAAACAGGAGCACAGATATTCCCGTGTAAAATTGTCAAGTATTTTAAATAGTAAAAATAGTTTGTGATTGATGGAAATGGAAACTATATGGAAAATGGAAAGGTATAGAAAAGTGTTAGATTTTCGGCCATATTTCATTTCCCATGTTGTTGTTATTTGATGGTATTATTTATTTAAATGTTCTAATGACTCTGAGGAGAATGGAAAGTGTAATTCATGACATTTGTGTTAGTCACTTGCCCGAAAATTGTCATCTACTATTCGGGGCGACAGTGTGTGAGAACAAGTTAAAAGTCAACAATACAATGGGGGTTGTCTAACCCTCTTGTATAACTTTGTGTCTAACATTAGAGTTACAGCGTGTTTTCTTTCCTGTGCATATCAACACATATATAAACAATTTTGTATTACACACACACACACATGTTATGTAAACGTAAGAGTATATATACGTATATATAGCATAAACAGAAGATGGTGTACATATATAGTCAAGTCTCTGGACTGGACAAATAAAGATGTAAGTGGAGATGAGCGTGTGACTGAGGATGAGAGAGAGAGAGAGAGGGTTCTTTTTTTTCTCCTCAAAAATCTCTCAAAACTCTCTGAACCTCCAACCAAACAGTAATTACAAGTTACAAGTGTGATGAATGGTTCACTTGAAAGCTCATGAGGCTGTGAAATTAACTGGGCTTAATCAACCATTCCATAGGTCAGCAAATCATTTTCCTTCCACAAACCTATACACTCTCCATGTCTAATCATCTGTGACTCCATCAATTTCCGTGTATGTACTACATTCTACACATTTACACATATAGTAGAGTTACGTAGTTGACGCGTACTCTTTTCACATTTCCAAATGTGTCCTCATATTCATATCCATGTCCTGCGATATACCAATTCCAATTTCAATGCAAGCTAGTAAATTTGGAACATTTTCCCCGTGGAAAGAACACATCTCTGCCATAATGGGAAGAAACCATTGCTTTTTTTGGGATGTACGAACGAATAAATGGAATTTTCCCAATCAAAGAAAAAGGATAATCTTAAAACCAGCAGTGAAATCAATCTAATTTCCTTGAGTATATAATATATACATTTACATTCAAAGTACATTTCCCGGTGTCACCAGCTGCTATGAATAAATAAGGAAATGAAGAAAACATGGGGAGACCGTCATAGCAATTACAATCACCAATTAATGCATGTAAAGTAAATTCATGAGAGAGAGAGAGAGAGAGAGAGAGTGAAAGCCGTATACATGTATAGGACGAGGAAAGCCAGCGATTAGTTCCATAATCAGTGTTTATGTATTGAGTTTTGGACTACAGATATTTTTGTCTATACATACAACTTTGACTGCAGGTTCTCAGATTTGCCTCGCGTCCTCGTAATTCAAGTGTAAAAGTGGTGTATGTATTGGTTAGTGTTAGAATGGATGAATGAATGAATGAATGCGGAAGGGAAAATGGAAATAGCGGAATGGGGCAGATACAGATGTATTGAGCCTTTCCCTTGGGAACAGTGATTAGTTTGATTACCATACAACCTATCTAAATTCTAATGAGTTCTTTTACTACTCCATGTCCTAACCTAACTCTCATGCTCAATCTGTATACACAATATATGATACGATTTTCTTCTGTGGTTAGGGAAACGGGTCCAAGCGGGTAGAATAAACAGAAAAATATTTCTAAATAGTTTCCATATTTTCCTATTTTGTAAATTCCCGAATTCTCCTCGTCTCCAACCACAAATTGAAATTAGCATGAAAATTCACCATTTCATTTCAGAATCGGATTTTGTAATAAGGAAAAGGCATTAGAAACTATTTAACATGAGACATTTTGTCTCATTTGGCCTTTCTACGCATGTATACAGATACACACAATGCACAGAATATCAGTTCAGTTTTACGGTTGATTATTTCGGAACTCGGTTTCGTGTGCATTTGATAACAAGACAATTCTGTTTTAGTCTTTATGACAGTCAAAAGTCGAATAAATATACTATAAAATTGAGCTCTAGATACTAGAATGAAATTTTCTATTGACAAGATGGAAATAATGGATTGTACAACGTACATGCATGCACTGATTAGAATTCAGTGAGGAAATTCATGTATCAAAGAGCGCATGTTTATAGACATTTTTTTGTTATCCTAACAACCTTTTTATAGTCTTCTTTTTGTTTAAAGACGATATTTTGTATTTATTTATTGTTTTTTTTGTGACAAGAAAAATGTGTTTAGTGTATCTCACAGTTTGTCATGTTTGTACATTATCATTTTGTCTTTTAACGATTCCAAGATGGAAGATGAAAGATGGACAAATACAAATGCTCAGTGGAAAAAAAACTGATGACTCAATTTCGTTGTTTCGTTGAACAGAGATAAAACAGTATAGAAAATCAAAGAGAGAGGATGAGCAACCATTTTAGTTTCCTTTTCTTGAGTGTAAAGGTGTGTAATGTAAACTGTACAGATATTGTGTATCATAAATCAAAATGTAATGTAATATACATAATAATTTGATATGATATTTACAAGCAAGAGAAATACAGATATAGAGTTTAGAATACTGATATATTTCATAATTGTGGAAAAAAAGTGGATGGAGAAGAACAAATAGGAATTTAAAGGCACATAATCCGAATCCATAAGCCATGAAAGTAAAGTTTAAGCTGGGTATCTAAGGAGATTAAACTTAAAGTCTATTGCATTGCCCGTGTAATCTATATCTTGACTGTACTACATATGCATACCATCTGGACATGTAGTGTGTAAATATGTATACACATTCTATTTCTATTTCTACACACCACACTTACTTCAACACATGTACATACATACTAGTCTAGTATACACATATATACACACATGATGTGATGTGATTCGGTTCATTTTTTTTGTTGTTGTTGTTTTTGTTTGGCTTTGTCATCCGTAAGACTGTCAGTGATTCCTCAGCTTAATATGGCTTCACAAATGTTTTTCAGCTCGAGAATCACACTCAATAAAATAATAATAACATTATTCCCATTATATTATCATCCTCATCCATGTGCTTTAGTAAACTACAATTTATTTTATCGAGACTACAAATATTTCAACAGTATTTCTCTCTTTCTCTTTCTCTCTCTGGATTGTCATCGATCCTCGTATATGCACATGCACAGTATGCACACACACACACATGCACATGGAATGACATGAAACATCTGTATTCTGTAGGAATAAGAGTAACAGTAACAGGAATCAACTAGTTGCCTTATAATATTCCATTGTCAGGTGAGTTCTCTGAGTACATCGGTCAATAATGTTAATTGGAATGAAAAGGTGTAATATTGCTTGTTCAACAGAGATATTTTGTAATAAAACATATCTCTCAGATCATCCAAAAATTCCTTTATTTCACATCTTTAAGAAGATGTGTGTGTTCATCGTAGTAGACGATTTACGACATACTCAATGTAAAATTATTATTACGCCACAAGTAAAATTATTAATAGAACAGGCAAGTTGAGTGATGTTAATGTGAGTGTGTACTTATGTGTGTGTGTGTTTGTGTGGCAGGAGAGAGTGTGAGGCTGGTGTTGTGTTTTGTTATCTTGAAGAGAGAGAGAGAGTATGATTCAAACATTTTATGGATAGCATTCGAATTCGAATTCTGAACGTATATAGAGATACTAGACACATTTATATGTATACAATATGGTTTGTGACTCTGTTGTGTCTGTTGACAGACATATGGGGAGGGAATGGGGAATTGTCGGCGAAAATTCCATGTAGAAAGGTTATCTTACCTCGTGCGGTGTCTCCACTCCGCTTACAAAAGCACAACCACAGCTAAACGTTACATATATTTATTTATATTATTATTATTATTATGATTATATCAATATCCAACAAACTCAACTGTCCTCTCTCTCTCTGTCTTTATATACATGTACATGTTCGTATTCGTATTCGTACGTAGATACTAGTACACATTAATGTTTAGGATAAATAAGATAAGGACTCTCTTTTTTTCCTTGTCTGTCTCACATCATGTTTGACATTATTTACACACAAATCATCATCATCATCATACATATTCATATACCCACCTTTTAATATTTACAACTAACAACTCACAACACAACCTCTACTACTTTACTTTACCTACTGCATATATAATACAATGTTTTCTAATATTGATGTATTACAAGTATTACAACTGCAACCACCCATATTTTAAAATTTAACACCAAAAAACACCTCGATAGAGAGAGAAGTCCGAAACAAACATATCAGTATCAGAATGTGTAATTTTAGCCAGAAAAACTGTTCATTCCGGATTTGGAATATGAAATTTTGGGGAAATACCTATTGGTAAATATGTTTGATGGGCTCAATTTGTTCGGTCTGCTCTTGGTCAAAGTTGACTGACAAAAAAAATGTCAAGTTTCATGGATAAAGAAAATAAGAGGAGAAAAAACGATTGAGTTACAGAGTCACTCAGAGAGCTTCCGAATTCTAACGAGACTTGTGTCGGAATGTCAGTTTTCCTATATATATATCTGTAAATATATATATGCACCATGTGGAAGTGAGAAGACTGAGAAGTTCATGAATTGAGATTGGTGTATCATTATCATGAAGGGAAAAATCTGTATATGCCTTTGTATGTACTAATACAAGTATAAACAATCTCCAGGGGGTGATTGAATGAGAAAACCCGAAAACATATTTATAGGTATAGAAAGAAAGAAAAATGTAAAAATGTAAAATCAACATTTACCCCGCTGTTTGATTTTGTCCAGATTTGGAGTGCTGTTCAATGTATTGTTTTCGGGTTGTTGTTGATGACCGCCGCCACTACCACCACCACTACCACCACTTCCGGAGGTCACGTGATGAACAATATGATGGTGGTTGATGGAAGCATGAAGGGGATGATGGTGCATTTGATGAAGAGCATGATGATGAGCTGCTGCACTGATTGACGCATGATGACCTCCGTGACTATTTATAAACGAATGATCTGGTGGACTCAGTACACTCGGCGTCAACTGAAATCGTTTTAAAATCAAATCAAAATTCATTTTTCTTTTATCAATTCCAAGAACTCAAAATCCAATTTCCTGTGCAGACCTTTGACAACTACATTTTAACCGATTCTAATCATCATTGTTTGTTTTTAATTTTACACATACAAGTTGTTTTTTTCATTTCCGCTTGATATGAAATAACTTTATTATACGGATTAATAATTAATTAAAGCAAACTAAAAATTCTGCTGATTTATGTTTGTCTAATGACAAATGACAATAAAGTTTTAATTTCCGTTTTCAAATTCTATGAAGAAAAAAATCGCAGTTGAGCCCTGGTTTTCAGTGGTTTCAACTTTTATAATGTATAGTTTGATAATTCTTATAAGCTTTTGGCATTATTTTTAGTACATAGTAGGTAAACCAACGGAAATAAAGATAAATTTAAACACGCTGAATTGACTGTATCTTTTCAAATGATTCATTTCACAAACTAAAAAATCAGCACTTTCATTTAATATTCTTTTGACTTTGTCAGTCCAATAATTAATTAATGTGCATACTGATAATAAGACTTAATTCCATTTACTTGATTTAACATTATGATTTATGAATTTATGACACAACTTCAGCACTTTGAACTTTTTTAACGTCAATTTATTTCCTTGCAAAAAAAATTTGAACTTTCAGTATGTAGAGATTATTATTATTGTGTTATTAGGTACTATTATTAATAACTTTAATTGTATGTTTTTACACAACAAAAAGTGTAGGGATCTGTCAAATTATGTTCCAACTATATCTTTATAATCGTCAATCTCGTTCATATACATTGTAAAACGTCACTTTTATTTGACAAGTCCATACACACATTATGAGCCATTCCCAACACTTTGAAACAAACAATAACAAGAATCTTTCTACAAGACGCACAAAAAAGCTTGTACAAATCTGTTAAACTGTAAACAATCCAAATTCCAACTCGATATTTTTTCCTCTCTCAGCATCAAATTTATTTCTTTTTCCTCTGTTTCTCTCTCTGATTGTGTACTCAACGTTTTGCTTTTTTTAATCGTGACAAAAAGTAAATATAATAAAATACACACACACACACAATACAATCCTGACAAGGGACAAAAAAAACGATAATCAGAGACGAACGAATAAAAATATTAACAACATTATATATATGTTTTCTGTCAGTCAATGTGCACATTCTCTATCTCTTCCAAGGGCAAATATGTCGTTTTCAGTATTTTGAGAAACAAACTGAAATCACACTTTGACATCATAATTACACAAGTTTGACAGAAACTGTGGGAAAAATCTGTGTGTACAAACTCCAATGTCACTGTGTGTGTTCACGTTCACACACACAACACAAACGTTTATTGCAAACGAACGATAAGCACTCGATTGAGTCGTCAGAAAAATTAAAGAAATGAAATTCTCAAAGTACAAAGTATTTTTCAATGGAGAATCTGAACGAACGAGAAATGAAATGAATCTCTTATATTGTGTAAAAGGTATAATATAAAGATAAGAAAGGAATTGAGACAAAATGAGATGTGAAGACACGGAAAATATACTTGACAAAATCAATTGCACTGCTATATATCAAGTTCAACGTGAATGGGGAATTTTTGGGGGAATTTTGCGTATATCTAAACTGTAAACTGGTTAAACGGTGCGCAACGTTCCGTTTGAGGAAATCAACCGACCGAGTCTTCTTTTGATAAACTTACACTTAAATCATGTGAGACTCACATTTCTCTCTCTTTTTCGAGAATATAGAGCAAATCTTAAAGACACATATCCGCACATATTAAAAAATATATACCTATTTTATTTTACATAATAAATCCAGACAGTCGGTAGATTTTACAAAACTTGTACACACACAACTTGATATGGATAACGAATAATTACAGACAGAGATTTGACCCAAAATTGACTGGCATCAAACGGAAACTGACGAGAGAGAGAGAGAGAAAACATTAAATCTATTGGGAGGAGGAAAATTGGAGTCGTCAGTGTTGATTAGGAAAAAGACGGAGCCCCACCATATATATACACGACAAGGAAAAGCCGAAAAGTTAAGGATAAAAAGATGATGATGGTGATGTGGTGAGGGTTTAGAGAGTTTAGACGCTGGAGAATATTGACAAAGCTATGAGATTAAATGAGGATGAGGACAGTCTAGATATGGCATGGCGCTTGACATATATATAAGAATCCCATGAACATTTAACATATGATTATTCTGAATTTTGTTTTGCTTGAAATGTGTAACGTATATATTTTCAGTATTTTGTATTTTATATATACCTGATGATGAATTTGATGAAGATGAAGTAAATTATCACTCGATGAATTCTGTTGAACAACGAGATCCTGTAAACACATGCCTTGCTCACTAGCCGACGACGAAGAAAGTCCAGCCAACGAATCCATCGTAATTGTAATTGGTGCTTCTTTACAGATAAAATGTGTAGACTGTGATTAAATATATGTATATGTATATATATATAAATTATCTTAAATATCTCAAGTATACGAAACGGCGACACGGAGTCTCTTTAATCTTTGAAACTTCTTTTAAAAATGAGTTCACTCAACAACATGAAAGACGACGAGAGGATTTTAAATTTGGAGTAGCAGTATATACGTGGAGTATAACCAAGGTCACGGCTTACAAAGGGAATCAAGAGGGACTTTTGACCTCACGAATTATAAGATATTTGATAGCGTGTATATATGTGTAGGAACTGACACTTTTACTTCATATACAGAAGTCCTTTCACACTTATTCGTATTAGGCTGAGAAGAAGAAGAAGAGGCATGGAGAAAAGGGAAGCGACAGTTAGTTTTAGTTGAGTTGATGTTGGAGACTTTAAGTTGCCCGTTAAACTCTTGGAGATTTCACACCAGCTTACAATTATCTCTCTGTTAGACTTTTTGGATTTTGGATGATGGAGTTTATAGATGATAGAGACAAGGGGAAAAGTCTAGAAATTTGGAACTTGGTGTGATTGTATGTGTAAACTTTGTGAGTGTGTGTGTGTGTGCATGTGTGTAAATGTGTATGTGTTAGTTTTTTTTTTTTTTAGTTTGTACTAGTAATAGTAATAGTCTTGAGTTGTTAGATTGTTATAGAATAGCTATTTTTTTTAGCTTGGTAGTTGGTTTTGAAAAAAAAAAATGTAGGAAAAGGTCTAAAAACCCAGGGGCTCAGGAAGTTGTTTTAATTTAATCCGACGAGGATCAGGAGCAATAATCTGGATTTGTCCAGTCTTCAGAAGGGATCCGCAGTAGTTCTCTTCGTAGAAGAAGGAAGACTCACTATGGTAATCTCTAGTAAGTCTTACTCTATTCATCATTGCAATGTTGGGATGGGGAACGGCCATCCTCAACAAGCCCGCCCTCCACACAATTTAGCCACCCAATCACAAAAACCGAAGTTTCAATTGTTTTTTCTTCTCTCGCTCTCTCTCTCTCTTCATCTCTCTCTTTCTCTCCCTACATCTCTCTCTCTCCTCCCCTTCATCTCTCTCTCTCTGTCTGTTTTCTCTCTGTTTATGTGACTATGCTAACGCAATACTGAAGGTTCATATATACGATAGAGTTGGAAAAGCTTTGAATATGCCAAAAACAGAATTTAGAATGGTTCAATGGAAAAAAATGACTGGTTTTATTTGACAAAATTTCCACAATCCATAAATACTTTACTTGACCAAAAATCATCATACAATTACAAAAAATGGTCTATAATGATGGTTTCACCGAATAAATGTTAAAACAATTTATGGGTAGATTTGTTTAGGGTGACGAATAGCCAAGTTCACGAGTTCAATCTCTGGATGACTCTCTTCCATATGTTCTCGCAAGACTCGCTTGTCTGTATAAGAAGCTGAACAATGTGGAGTCTACATTGTCTACATTGTAGACAGAGTATCGGTCTCTTCATCTCAGTGTGCACTTTTAAATGCCTTTTCATCCCACCAGCCCAGGTTGTTTCGAACCCACATTCGAAACATTTAAAGTGGCAATGACCTACAACTGCATGAGCAAATTTATGATCTATTGGAACAAGTTGCCCCTCAAATGTGTACAAACAATCATTTAAAGGGCAATTGACATTAGATGCAGATGAATTTGATGCAGCAACAGCGAGAACTTGTTCTGAACTATTTCCAATAGAGAAAGTACTCAATTGACCATTCAGTGTTGGAATCTGGAAGTTGAAAAATTGTTGAATTTAACATGAGAAATTAAAAAATTAGAATACTATACAAATATAATATGCAATCAAATAATAAAAAGACAGAATTTAATTTTTAGTATTTAGTTTTTGTTTATTTCGGAGAATAGTTTGTCTATTTCTTATATCTATCGTATTTTAAACACCGCGTTCGTATTTAGTTTTATATCGTGTGTCACTGATCATGTCCAAGCACTGTGAAGTACAAAAGGAGATAACTGAGAGCAGTAGGACACACGAATGGTCAAATCAACGTATTATTATATAGCGTATCATATTTTCAATATTCTAAACTACTCCTTAAACGATAAGACTACCAAGGAGAGAGAAATGAAATGATAAACTTACGAACCGAAATCCTTTGTATGAGATCCACACACACACACACACATCATGAAAATCTCACTTTAGATGTAATCAGTATAAACAGTCCATAAAAATCCACGGGATTCCCTTCACTCACAACTCGTTCACAATCATTTAAAGAACAAAATAAAATAATATGTTACATCTCACATAATTATGTGAGATGAATTAGATCTGTCAAAATTTCAATAAAACTCGCGGAGACTTTTCCCAACTTCAAGAACGACGACTGTACTCATGCAAAGGTGAATTGAATGTGAAAATTTTGGTTTATTTCCCATGTCCGTTGAGTTTCTGGACATTCAGAAAGGACAAAGAATGTCCACAACACAAAAGTCAAAAATGCGAAAAATGCTCCAGAAAAGAGAAAGAATGGAATTTGACCGTTGAGTTTTACAGCCTCCAAACCTTCTTCTATTTTAATTTGAATTCAACTTGTAGATAGATACATTTCAATATATGAATCCCTCAACATTATGGGCATTTTAATCCATTCCAATATTCTTCTTACATACATGAAAGTCTCTTTTATTTAACTGAAAATTGAATAGGATAATTGCTGCAAACATGGAAATATAGAAGCCAGAAGTTGAGAAAATGAGTTTCATGTTTGGGGTTTGGGAATTTCACTGTAGAATGAATAAAATAGAACAAATATAGAAATGAGCTGTAATGAAAAATGATTCCAAGTTCAAGTTTAAAATGTGTGTTGAGAAAAGGAAAAAAAACAAAAGCGGCGAGAGATGAGGAGAAAATGTTGAATGTGTTTTTTGGTGGTTTAGTATCGTTGTCCTATTTTGTTATGTTAGTTATCTCTGGAGATTTTGGCGGAAGCTCAGAGATTTCCAAGAGATTTAAAATATTTTGTCACTCGTTAAGAGTGCCGGAATTTTAGGGTTTTCAAGTGTTTTTACTTTCCACCTCTATACTTACAGAATACAGATAGATATACTTACGACCATACGAAAAAGATTTTCTTCATTCAATTTATCATTGAGAATTCACATGTATGTATAGAAACAAATGGAAGAGAGAGAACGTGAACTGTAGGTAGATGCAGATAGTGTAGACTGTTGCAAAAAATCATATAAAACGAAGGAGAAATGTGGAGTGTGGGGATTTAAACTGAGCTGAAAAGGCACTGCATATATATATATATACACACAGATGCAGACACTCTCATTCTTTTCCCTCTTTGTCTTATTCTTCTCACACGAACGTTTCTGTACATGTTTTCAATATTTGCCAGCCCAGTTTTTTCCTTTGGATACAGATTTCTCGTATGAATCCTTCAAAACAAAACACTTACATATTACATTTTGGCCGGCCATAAAATGGAAAGCGATAAAAAGTGTACGGTTTGCTTGGTTTTGCTGTGTTGTAGTATGTACCTACGTATATACGATATGTTCAAGTTTGTATGGTATCTGTACAGAGATTGTGTGTGAGTGTTGTGTATCCTTGGAGTCGGAGTATACAGTCTTCCATAATATTCCATCTGTTAATGTTGGTGGTTTTATTTATATTCATTGGATGAACTAACAACTAACCGAGTAAAATCATATAAGCGAGTGTGTGTGTCTCAACCTCAAGCTAGCTGTCTCCTCCATCCTCCATCTCCTCTCTTTTCTATACATTAAAATTGTATATACACTATATATTTTGAGAGGAGATATCTGTACATATATGGAATCCACCACATCCACATGTAAAAGAGGATGTAAAATATTCTATAGAGATTTGAGAATTAGCTATACGGTCGAATGATTTATGAAGGAGAACGCCTACGGTTTCGTTTCATTGGGTAAAACTCGGGGTTTGTTGTTGGGTTGGTTGGCTTCGGGGAAAACGGGGCAGTTCATTGCCTCACTCTCTCTTTCTCGCTCTCGGTTGCCTAGTGACTGAGTCGTATTCTTCTTTTTCTACTTCTTCTTCTACTCCTTCGCCTTCCTCTTAGTTTTTTTTTTACATCCTCTATATCTGCACAAGAATACTTTTCTCTCTCTCTCGCTCTCTCGTCGTTCCTCAACTCTTCCAACTTTCTGCAACACTAAAACTTACTGTTAGCCAAGAATCCACAGCCAGCAACTCTACTGAATACTGACTCTCAATCTGAATTGGAGCCGGGCTCTTTTTTACTCTTCTTGCTTCGGGATTCGGTTTTCGGTTCTCGGGGAAACCGACACGGGAAATGTAGAGAGAGAGAGAAAGAGAGAGAGAAGGGACAAGAATACTGATAGGATAGCCAGAATACAAGAGAAAGGAAGCATGAAGCCTTACTCGTCAGAGTCTACGCGGGTGTATTCTCAATGTCTATTGTCTTACAGTTACCCGTCACTGGATTCTGAGGATTTCCTTTCTTTTCTTTTTCTTCAGACACACATCCAACCAACACATATAACCCTTTCCCCTGCGTTTCCTTTCTTTTCATTTCTTATAATAAATCCTTTGTTCATATTTTCATTTACTCGCATCCTACGTACATTTCTCAACTCTCTCTTTCTCTTTCTTGTTGTCTCTTTGTTGTTTTAATTTTGATTAAAATTTTTTGAGTTCAAAGCATTTGTGAATTTGTCCAAATGCAAGAAATATACTTTTTCAAACGGAACTCGTCTGATAGAAGAAAACAACAGAAAGGGAAATTTAATATAATTTTTACGTATACATACGATATATACGACATGATTCGAATATTCGAATAAAATTAGATAAATCAGCCACAAAGTTGGTTTTATTTACTTTTGTATAGTAAGTTGTTGAGTATCAGGGAAAGGAGAAGAAGACATAGCCGAAGATGGAAGGATTTTTTATCTGTACACAGACACACACAAAACAGATGGAGAAAGTTTGAGATTGGTACTTAATGTACAAAAAATCAATAAGTGGGTTTGACGAGAGGAAGAGGAAGAGAAAGGAAGGACGGAGAAGACGAGGACGAGCCAAGAAAGGGAGAGAGAGAAAGAAAATTGATTGACATGGAAATACCCGAGGGAAAATAAGGCAGGCCTCCACTCACACACACAGACTTTCCATAGAGAAACACCAAGAGAAAGGGAGACAAACACCAGCAGCAGCCAGCCCAACGACTCAGAACACAGCAGAAAACTCGTCGTCGTCAGAATATCTGCAGTAGAACGACAAAGGACCTATAGATACGAGATACCAAGGAAGTGCACACACACACACGTATCAGTTCTGTAGTATAGTATATATAGAATCGTCAGCTCCAAGTTGAGAGAAAACCGTTTTCATACGTGATTACACTCTGGCCTTTTAGAAAATTAGGGGATTTATATCTGATAATATGTAATTTATATTTAATCGAATGGAAGAGTAGCGAGAGCATATATAGTGGAGAGTTGAGTGAAGAGGAAGAAGAGAGCAGTCCTCCGGTTTCCTTTCCGAGTTTTGTTTTAGCTTGATAAAGTCATTTATTACGATTCACTTATTTTCCTCGTCTCTTTTCTCTCTCTTGTTATTTCTTCATTTAGTTTTTGTCCTTCCCTCACATTTTACATACAACAATTTCTCAAATCTCAAAAAGTAATTCCATATTCCATGTTATACATTTTTTTTTTTTTTTGCTGAGTCCCCCTTTTTTTAAATGTGTTTTTACACAAGGAAATCCTTTCGAGTCTACATCGACACTTTCTACATAAGTTCTTGATGTCTTGTTTGTTGGGTGTAGCCAGGAAACTAAGACGAGTTTAAGAATTTCTTGAATATTTTATTTTTCCTCTAGATATTTATTTACTTTTCCTTTTATTTTGAAAATATTTCCATTCATGGTCAACGGCCAACAACACGGCCACACAAATAAAAATCATTCATGTAATGTAGTTAATATTGAGTAGCAAAAAGGGGATTTTTAGGCATGAATAAAGTCATAAAATCAGAATTCTTGATCGTGAATGTCAAAATGAAATATTAATATCAAATGATTGGATTTTATTACTAATATTTTGGGTTTGATTTGTATACACAAGTTTCATTCTCACTGACAGAAAATAAAGAGTCGATATATATATACTATATATTACATACCATAATAATAATAATAATAATTCTTCGACTACACGCAATAATGAAGATTCATTACAAGTTGATCGAGAAATCAGAAGTTACCCTCAGCCGAGATCGGATTGGAGGACCATTAGAAATTGATTTCAGACCAAATGGAAAAATTCACATGGATTCACAGATATTCATATATAGGAAAATGTCACTGTTTTCCAATTCCAAATGTATATAACTCTCATCGTGAATGAATCCTGAGATCTTCATCTTCATCTTACAGATAATTCGAAAAATACTTGTAGATGTAGAACTAAACTTCTTTCATAATCCTGTGGATTGTGGATGTAAATTTTCTTTTGTGTTTCGTGTATGAGCATTTATGAATATCTTTATCTTTCAGTATTCCAAGATTTCTTATATGCTGTATTTGCTATTTCCATTTCCCACTGAACAGATGTACGTTTCTCCTTTTCTCCTGTGAATATACATGGAAATCTTGGTCCTGTGTCAACTCATCTTTTTATCTGTCTTTCTATCTCTCTCTCTCTCTCTTTCTGTACTTGAAATGTTTCTTCGGGAGTTTGTGTACTGTATATTATTATGGAATATGGCAAAAGGGAAGAAAGCAGATGAAAGTTTGCAGTGTATAAAGAGAGAGAGAGAGAGAGATCTGTTGGTTCGTATGAATAATATGAGAAAATTACAGGATGGAGAATTTACTCAGCCGTGGTCTTCACACTTTTGATATCGTATATAAAATGAGCGTGAAAGCGTGAATAATTTCCCAAAATTCTCCATAAAAACAGCCGGCTCTATTCACATGCACGCATCTAACAAAACTACACACACATTTGCTCATGTTTATATCATCTCCCCATTGCAAGAGCAACATGAAATTACAGATATTGAATACATATGTGTGTGTGTGGATATACATGTCAAAATTCAACTCACAAAATATCACAAGTACATATCATCATCATCATCATCAACATCATCATACTCGTCAGTCTATTCAACTCCTCATTCAGTGCCCTTTTTGCAGTCCTTCAGTTCAGTTTCTTCCTCTTTTTTTTGTTCGCTTTCCATATACATAGTTGCCTCCGTATTGCCCATATTTTTTATAGAAACTACTACACATTATCATCATCATCAAAGCTATAATATAAAATAATACAAAATCACACACACACACACCTACATTTTTTCCTTGCACAAAGCACCTTTTTGTATTGTAAACTTTGCATCGTTCATTCATTTGGTTGCATTACACACAAATTCAACATTTTCACAAATCTTTTTTGATGTACAACTGAATAAAAATAAGTGATATTGGGAAATTCAATTGTTTTTGCGGATTCCAAGTAGACACCGAAATTTTTGGGGATTTACTTATCGGAATCGACAAACCAATTTAATTGCACAATTTATAAAGGTGGAAATGAGCAGATTATATATAATCTATATTATAAATCAATATGCAAGATGAAAAATATCAGCATTCGATTTTTTCTGGTGTATGTTGTTGATTTTGATTTGTTGAATGCCCGATGAGATATAAAGTTATGCATATACATATGTGATTTCTCGTTTGTCCTTTTATACATCAATTAAATAGGGAAACCATATGATGATAGTAGGATGATCCGGATTTGATTTGATTGTTCCGTCGCATCCTATTGTCTCGCTCCTATATATGTGACACGCGTGTGTGTGTGTGTGTATTCATTCATATGTATTTGCCTTCCACAGGGAGAAAATCCAATTTTAATAATCGAATCACAAGAGAGCGAAATAAGCGAGTGTGAGTTTTCTAAAAACATAACAGATTTTACGAGTTAGTTTGTACTGCAGGAAGGAAGCATAATCGAGTGTGTGTGTGTGTGAGAGAGAGAGAGAGAGACAAAGAGAGAGACAAAAAATTTGTATGATCCAAATGTAAACATTTGTTCAAGAGCGTTTCTCTTTTGCCTTCATAAAAATGTACATACATATAGTATGAAATATACTGCCTTTGCATTGGCAATAACTCTCGGCTGGTGTTATTCTATATATATTTGTTCATTTTTCTTGTCCTTAATGGTTCCCTTACTAAAAATATATACAACAACTTGATAGAATCCAGCTTTTTCCACTGCTCATTTCACAAATATAAAATATCATGTGCATTTATACAAATACGCAGAGAGAGAGAGGGAGAGACAGAATTTGCCCATGTTTTTTGGTATATACATATTGGGTTGGAAAAGGACCGTCAAAAGTTTGTTTTTTGTTTCATGGTTGAATTCAATGCATATGAAACGGTATAAAATATAAAAATCTCGACCTTGTGTATATGTATAGTTTTGTAGGTGTGAATCAAAATTAGCATTTGAATCAAAGGCAGCACGCCTACTCGATGCTTTTGAACGACGGACGTCCGTGCGTCGGGCATAACAAAAAAATCCGAGCACACACGAATTACCCAATGTTAAATGACCAACCCCAAGTTAAATATAAATTCAACAACGAAGGGACGACACACACACACCATCAATATTTACTTACTTTTTGCATGCCCTCTGTTTAGTTTTGAGTTTAATCTTATTGGCATGAATTGAGATTATGGGTTTAGGTTTTTACCCAGAATACGACATAAATTACGTAAACTCTTTATTCATGTCACGAGTACTAACAATAAGAGTTCACAATACACAATTATATAGAAAGAATATACGAATGATAATTTTAATTTCCATAAAACAAGTCAAAATTTTTAGAAAATTTTTCTCGGAAACTTGTGGTTATATACATATTTTACATACTGTGTGTGTGTGTGTGTGTGTGTGTGTGTAGTGTGTATAGACTGTGGAGTTTACATAGATGACAGATGACATTTGTGTGTAGAGTTTATATTGTGGTGAAAATAATGGAGGGGGCTCTTTTTGTTGTCATTTGTCATTACTCACGACCAAATGGCAATCATTTGCAAATGAGCTACAGTTTCATTCATTCATTGAGCTCCTCTTCTTTTTTTGTCATCGTTCTCATCGCCCGTTCGTTTCATCTCCCAATTGTTTCGGATCCTCACTGTGTATCTATTTCCACTATTTACACTGTAACTTCAATAGTATGTACATATATACATAGTGTACTGCATGGAAGTGAAAAAAGGGACAGGTTAATTTATCTCTGTACATATGATATGAGAACAGACTGTTGACTTTTTCATTTCTATACCACGAGCATTTTGTTGTTATGCTAAAATCTATATATTAAATAAATAAAGTATTTAATGTTTTCATGTGCGTATTCGTTTTGTATGTACTTGCAACTTGCTCGTTTATTCGTTATTACTCTCATTGTTCAGTTACTATATATAAAGTGGCAGGTTGTTGTGTAGACAAAGCGAAAGTTTTTGTTTCATTTCTCGGGGAGAAAGTTGAAAGTTTGACAAAAAGGGATGAGCCATAATGATGGATTGATATTTTAATTAGTCCATTTCATGGTTTGTAATTTCTTTATGCAGTTCAGAATCTGAACTTTTCAGATATCATTTACATTTTAAATGGTTCATTGAACATCTGTCAACAAGGAAAAAGAGAGAGAGAGGGAGAAGAAGTCTGTTTAATGCAAATTATGCAAATTATTAAGGACACAAAAAAGAGTCCATCAAATGTGAAAAAAAGTTGTGCTGGCCATTTATATTTACAGTGTTTCTGGTTTCTTATTTCTTTATACATATACCTGTACACCGATAAAACAATCAAGAATCTGTGGAAAATCCAAGTTTGCAGTATATAAGAGAAAAAGTGAGGAAAGTTGCATAGGAAAACAATGAAAAATAAACTGTGGACTGAAATGTAATTCCAAATTTTATTGCTAATATGCTCAAGGGATAAAAAGATAAAAAGGCATGAAAATGTGAAATATTTCTTTGGTTTGAGGTAACAGGTGTGTGAAAATTTCCCGAGAGCTTCCATTTTTTTGACAACACACACAGACACACTCACAAACGGCCGTTTCCTGGCTCTGCCGACCAAATGCGACATCTTTTTATTTTCTATTCGTTTCGTTCATCATCATGACTTTGTTCAAAGCTGAAATTTCCAAAGAAAGCATTTCACAATAATCTTATACATGTATCAATTTTGATTCTTGCAATCAGATTGGGTAATAAAATAGGGTTTTGTGCATTAATCCAAATTCCTATTTGACGTTGTCAAAGTCACTTTGAACTTCAACTTAATTTGAATAAAAAATTAAACTATAATGAAAAAACTTAAGCTTGTATTTGTCTTTGAGGATTTTTTTTTAAAGTATATGTAAAAATATGAATTGGCTGTAAATGGGTTTCAATGTTTCAATCATTGTCAAATCAAGTCTTCACAATCCCTTCAAAGTCCTGAAAAATTATAGAATCGAGTTTCTGAGGACCCTGAACATTTTTTTTGTACTTGAATTGGCGGTAGCTGAAAAAAGCTTTGAAAATTTTCTTGCTATGGCATTATACCACACCCGTGAACATCCTATGCGAATCTCAAAGCGTCTGCGAAACTGCTCAAAGTTTAATTGACATTTACCATTCATAAAGTATACTTTGTTCAGTTTGTAGTTATTTACTTTTATTGCATTTATTCCCTGTGGCTGTGAACTAAAGTCACCGGCTTCAAAACATGGACAATGGGAAAGGAATTCTATTTGCTATTATGATAGTGACAATTATTGGTAAGATCTTTTTCTCCCTCGTTTAAATAATATTAGTCATCACATTGTCATGTTTTCGTAATTTGTATAACCAGTCAAAGTAGTGTATTAAATCCTATTGTACTATTATTTTCTACATAAATATAATGTCGGATTGTGTATTGTATATTTGTAGGTACAACAATGTCAATCAAATGCTGGGTGTGTAATTCGCAATATGACATTCGCTGTGGGGATCCATTTGACAATTCTTCATTTCCCATTTCAGATTGTAATTCAGCAGAAAATAGGAAAAGTCATTTGGGAGACCTGAAAGCGACCATGTGTCGGAAACTCGTACAGAAAGGTAGAAAAAAAATTATATATATATAAAATGAGTCATGACATTTTGAGTGTACATTTTTCTAAATTGTTTATGAATACATATATATATATATATATAGTTAATGGGTACTGGAGGTACTCTCGTTCATGTGCTTTCCTGGGCGAGCCTGGAATCGGTGAGGATGAAAGATTTTGCAAGAGAAGAACAGGGACTTATGACATTTATGTTGAAGATTGTACTTGCAGGTTTGTCATTTCTTCCCATCCATTTCATTCATTCGTGTACAATAAAAATGTATTATCCCTTTCCAAGCCTATTATTTTTAGAAATTATAGAATGGAAAAATTAATAGAAGCTTTGTGTATTTATACAGATCCAAAGATGGTTGCAATGCGAGTTCCATTAAGATTTCTTCCCTGATGACGATAATATTGTCCACGATACTAACGACATTTTTAGTGAAATGACCATGACTTGCTCACATTCTTTCACTCTCTCTCTTCAGTATCCTTCTCATTCTAATCGAGACATCTTTACGAAGATGCTCGCAAGTACATAATTACAAATCATCAGTGATGATTCATCACTATATGCATTTGATGATGATGACGATGATTATGTAAATCATGATAAACCAAACTTGACAGCTCGTATAAAGTGCCACTTTTATATATATATATATTTATTTATATACTATACTATAACATTCCATGTCAATCCATGACGCCTTAAGATTTTAATCTCATGTTAAACCTTGTAAATAAGCAACTAAATGTATAGTATTAATGTACATTGTAGTACAATGATGAAAATGACATTCCGTCCTCTTGTTCTCCGTCCAATATTTATATATATACACTTATTTTGTTCTTTTTATTTTCACCATTAATATTTTTTACCAAAATATTGTAATTTTGTACATACTTTTTTAATTGTATTTTTCACAAGCATGACAATGTGACCAATGAATTTCCCATTGTAAATCTCATATGAACATAAATAAAGTATTAAATATTCTACTATAAAAACAAAAACAAAACACAGTATATAAAAGTAAGTCAAAGTGTATTGGAAATCATTTCATTTGTCGATCAGGTTAATAAATTATCCTCTTTTTTTTATCGTGGCATCATTACAAAAATTACATTTAAAAGTGCGAATACACACATGGATAAGCGTGTGTATAATCAGGACGGAATAAGTTTAAGTTTTCATTAAGGCTATAGATAAAATGTCTTAAATATACATTTCATACATCACAAGGAAACTTTGGAGCAAAAAAAAAACAATACTGAAGTAAAAGGATAAAACGATGGATTGTACAAATGTATTGATATATTGTCAAATGAACATCCAGATTGTTCAGCAGCCATGGCCATAAATATAAAGTACTATATGTATAAAGTAAAAAAGTTTTCCCCATTAAAAAAATGCTGGAATGTCATTTAAAGTCATGTCATTTCCCCCGAAATCCAGGTAAACAAAATTCGAGATTCAATGTATATCGTTTCTAAATATCTATATAAATATATAAATATTTAAAAAATCCGAGAGAGCAAAAAACCCAGAGCAATCATTGAAGTTGCAAAGGCAAATTGAGATTTTAATTGTAGAGAGGAATTACAGGAGTCTTCACTGCAATAACATTCTTCCCAGTACACACCATTTTCATAAATACCCCAATTACAAACGCCCGTCACACCCGTATTGGCCACACTTGTACAACGTCGAATCACTTGTCTCCACCTATATATAATAATGAGTCATCCAACATATCATATATATACAGATCAATTAAAATACCATGTACATATAACATGACAACATGTATATATGATTGAGTAAACGGTTAAAATAATCTGTAAAAGGACTACTCACCGGCCATCCCAAATAAAACCCCTTGGACTTTGTTGTGTAATTTTAATACACATGGTCCCGGGTGTCACAGCTTCATCTCCTTGACATTCCACTGGAACATTGGCTTCCTCATCAAATCCTCCATAGACTCCACAAGAATCTTTTCCATCCGCTGAACTACACTGGTAACAACGAATCGGCTCTATATACACAGAAACAAACAAACAAACACACACATTAACAATAATTTAAATGACGTACTTGTACAAACTGGATATTTTCTATATAAATGTAAGAAAATTTCTTTTACACAATTAAACCAAAAATAAATGCTTGAAAACACACACGTTAATTATAATTATATAGTACAATCCATATAAATTCCTTGTACTCACCAGCGACTCTAAAGATAATTGTAAACAGAAAAAATAATTGTAAAAACATTCTCTTGTCCGTTACTCATTAGGTGTGGTTTCACTATAAATATAAATACTTATGTGTGCGTGTGATGGTAATCAGTAATCAGGATCTTAGACTTTCACACACTCTATACAATTACAATATCAATGTTATCAGGTGTCAGCAAATTATACAAATACAAATAAGTATATGAAAATAAATTCCTCCAGAAGTTTCGCTCTGACTATATCCACACAGAAGTCTTGTTTACATAGGGAATGATGATAATGTTGGAAATTGTCAAATAAATCAAGTCATTTTTTCGTCACAATTGTTCTCCAATATATTCATAGTGTTGAACCGCATTCAAAAATTCTGTTTTCGGAATATCCAAAGCTCCTCTCTTCTCTCAATGTTTAGTACATATTAAATATTTTTTGGGAGACAGAGAGATATAAACAGAGAGGAAACAAAACATTTTGAAGTTGCTGTGCGTAGAATATCAAGACCACGTTTCACGTTCTTCGCAGCTCAGCTGGTCCCCATAGCACATCTCTCTCACACAACATCATTGAGAGAGAGAGAGAGAGAGAGAAGGCGAACGGGTTATGTAGGCCCCCGCCTCAGAACTTCGACTTTTGCTTTTGCATAGCAACAGAAAAAAAAGGAAGTGAATTTCATAGTGTCAGCAGTGAACATTTTCCAAACTATGTGCAAGCAACTGTTGTAGATGTCCTTTGATGATGAATTCAAGGGTGTCTATGGTATTTAATGTTTACTCTATCGTTATTGCCCATGTGAACTCTCCCCATCCGCTGAGTTCCCTTGAGACTAGAAGACCGTGGAGAGATCGCAGCAGCAGGTATTCGGGGGTCGAATTGTTCTGTACCAGATGAAATGGGAATGAGGAATTGTATTGTGTATTCAAAGGCTTAAAGTGGGTTCTCTAATGATTTGATCTTGTTCGTTATGTGTAGAGAACTGTGCGCTATACGTTCTCTCTCTCTCAACCCCTGCCAATTCTTTTCAATGTATAAAGAGAGGATCCCACACAGTGAGACAAAAAGGGATACACAAGAAAAACTCGTTTTTTTATTTATTTTAAATTTTTAACTTTTTAGAATTAAATTATATATAAAAATATATATAAATGTATAACCATAGTTAAGTATAACTATTCTACCTCTCTCCAAAAAAAAGTGTGTCGAGTGAGTGTGTAGAATTCATTTTAATACATAATATATTGTATCAACAAAAATATATTATTACTGATATATATATATTTTATCTCAAGACAAATGATCAATCGACGACGAGGATCCACAAGAAACATTTTAACCTTTTAATATTATTATTATTATATATTTTAACGATATATTTCTTTTTTCCCCTGTTCTTTTTTTTTACTACTTTTACACATATGGACTTGAATTATAATTAAAAAAAACTACAACAACCAACTATATAGTTTTAATATGTTTTAAAGTGTTTTTTTCGTACAAAAAAAAAGTGAGAGAGATTTGTACATATAAAATCTGATTGGGAAAAATAAGGACGAGAGAGACAAAACAAGAGAAGGAAAGAGCGGATCTACATATACATAAATAATATATATATATATACTTACCTACAAAATTATATATATATATAAATAAATAAATATATATTCAAGTAAATTATGTCGTCGACAATTAAAGGATTAGTTTCAAAAAAACGCCGAAGATATAAACAAGATGGATTTGATTTGGACTTAACTTGTAAGTATTTACTTTACTTTTTTCCTTCAATACACATGTCATATACACGTTCTCAATGTCACAGGAGAAAAAACCAAGAGAAAATCTCATCAAAACTGCTCCATTGATATATATATATATATATAATTGTAATTAGATTCATCCAGTTTATTAAATTAATTATCCATGGATTCTCTCGCTCTCTGTATTTGTGTAAGTATGTGAATAGGAAATGGAATGAGGAAAAAAAAGTGTCATTTAACTTAAATGGAATTTCCAATTGAAATTGCCAGTTTTCTGCTTATCTCTCGTGGGAGTCTTATCCGAGAGATTCTATAGATAAAGATCTGCATAGATAGTGCATTTTGATAATCAGTTATTTAATTGATATGGATTTGGATGGCGTCAAGTCCTTTGTGATGGTGTCAAAACACATTGTATGTTGTTGTTGTATATATATAGTCTGGGAAATTGGGGATATCTACAGATTTTGATGAGGTTTGTTGATGGCGACACGTGTTTTCCTTTGTCTCATTTTATTTCTAATTTACTTGGTGGATAAGTAATGAATGATTAAAACCGATGGATTCAAATCCATGGATAATTACGTAATGAGATGTGTGTTCTAATTTTTGTCTCTTCATGTTTCTTAATCGTATTTCCTTTGTTGTTTTTGTTTCAGACATATGTGATAATGTAATAGCGATGGGTTTTCCTGGAGAAAAAATAGAAGGATTTTACCGAAATAATATCGACGACGTCAATAAATTTCTAGAAACAAAACATAAAGATCGCTACAAAATATATAATCTCTGCTCTGGTAAGTCACACACAAACTTTAACCTGTATTTTTCATTTTTATTGAAAACTAACCCAATTGTGATTAGTGAAATAAGAAGTATAATAAGGGACTCGTCATTTTCCTGTCATTGTGATTACTGTATTTTGTCATGATGAAGGATTCAACTGTGGTTAAAGAGAGTTTCATTGTTTTGATTTTAATGGGATCCTCTCAAGTTGACCATCCGCGTTCGATTTAGTTATATATTTTCAGTTACATGAGGATTTCATGAACAGTGATAGTTTAACCGGATCCATATAAAAATGTAAAGATGTGTTGAATTATTGACACAATTGAATTGAAGCAGTGCTATACGATAATTATTTATTGAGTTTTGATGTAAGTAGATATATATTTTTTCTCTGTACAACTTGTATATATGTGGAACTAGATAAGAAAACCCACCGAAGACAACTTTTTTAGATTAAAAGATATTTGAGTTTTCCTTTTTGGCCGCTTTGGCGCCGCGGCGTTTCTCTATGATTTTGTAATTCAAAAATCACAAGAGTGAAATCATCATATATTTTGTTTGAATTTAACTAAACTTTGTAAATTAATTAAAGATATTTGCAATTTTTTTACAGACTTCTAATTTTTTGCATAAAATAGCCCATGTTTTTCTAGATATTAATATGCAAAAAAGTGAAAAGTAGTCTTCTGCGGGTTTTCTTGTCCACTTCTACATATATATGTAATACGAGAAATTTTTGCATCGGCTTGGCCGGTATATCCACATCCAAATCGAAAGATTCCAGCATGTATGTGTCATAGATATCTGGTTCATGTATACAGTCAGAGACAGAGTCACTCACCACTATATAAATAATAATAATAAATTTATTAAAACAATGGCAAATAAATAATGAACTAAATCCGTTTGCCATTTCATCATGCATAAAAAACTGCGCACGTGTAAGAAATTTATATAGTAGTCAAATAGTCGATTTTAATTACTGTCGAATGTCGATCATATTCTTATAGATACGTCATAAATTATATTATTCTGTATTATTAGCTCAATGAACTTTGTCTAGAATGATATATACTGCACAAGGATTTTTTTTTTTTAATTTCAAATTAAATTGTACCCTGTACGAGTATCTACCATTAAATCCACATGTATATATATTGTACATAACATAACAACGTAACAACATATAATAATAATCATAATAATCACGAGAAAAACGTTGAATAATCATCTCATCCACTATGTCTATATATATTTTGAAACTACTTATATATATACGTGTGAAATGAAAACGACGATGACACATATGTGTCATTTGGGTCTTCTTCTTCGTCTTATCACTGACACATAGTCGAACGACACTACCGTTTATGTAAAACAAAGAATATTTAGATTGTTAAATACATATGATTAGCAATTAGAGAAATATTCATACTATCTACAAAAAATGGAACAACGACGACTATGATGACAAGGAAACTAAAATATATAATGCAATGTGAGGATTTTCAATCACATATATTGAATATTCAACTCATTTTTTAATGAAATGAAATGTCATTGTTGTAATTATATTGTCTGTCAATGACTTTTGTTTTACACTTCTTCTTTTATTTTACTACTCACATTTGATAATGACTCGAGTCAACTTGACTTGCTCATTAAATTTCTTTGGCAGTAGAAGACTACATACTTATATATCAGAAAATCAAATGCACATTGTAGTATTGTCAAGTATGAGTAATGGAGTAATGAACATTTTTACAAGACCATTGTTGACTTGAGACATAAATAAAGACAGCCGAGTTCATGAACCTTTTGTATTGAAAATGTTCAAAAACTTTACCCTTGTTTTTTATGCCTATATATATACATATTTATGTCAAGATTTTAATCTTTTTTTTTTTCGTATATGTTTTCAGAGCGGTCTTATTCCGAGTCGAAATTTCGTAGCGGTTCCGTAGCTCATTATCCTTTTGATGACCACAACCCACCTAGCTTGAACGTGATACCCGCTTTCTGTGCGGATGTTTATAATTGGCTGTCAAGTCACCCGGACAATGTGGCAGCGGTACATTGTAAAGCAGGGAAAGGTCGGACAGGAGTGATGGTCTGCTGCTATTTGTTACACTCGGGCAAAGTAAAAACAGCCATGGATGCTCTTTCGTACTACGCAAATATGAGAACACATGATCGGAAAGGAGTCACGATACCCAGTCAACAAAGATATGTTACATACTATGAGCGATTATTAAAAAACCCGGATGTCGAGTACTCACAGAGGTCAGTCATGAGCTCACTTGCCCAAAACAATTACTACTCATTAATATAAAATACTGAAAGGAAAAAAAAAGAAAAACAAAGTAGTCTTTAGTCATTTTTTTGCAGTAGTTTGTATTTGTAGACTGTAGACTCAAAAAAAATTTCAATCTGCTTTAAAAATTGCTTTGTATTCACCCATAATACTTTGTATGAAGAAAAAAGCTAAACTTCAGTTTTTTCTTTTTTTTACAATTAGTAGAGTAATAATAGTCTAGTGATGATTTAATATGATAATTCTTAATTAATAATTATAGCTATTTCTGACCATCGTTTTTTTTCCCTTTTTTTGTTTTGTTTTAGTTTTGAAAATCTTACATTTTGTTATTCGCCCTCTAGACCGGTCCAACTGACAAGTATCAGAATATTCGGGAATCTTCACTTAGCCGGCACCTACATTTTAAGTTTTACTCTGTATAATGCGAGTTCTGGAGTTTATTACGGCTCTGGAGGGATTGAGTGGAGAAGAGCAAGTGCAGGTGCTGGATCCCTTAAACTAGTTCTCGACAACAATATACAGCTTAATGGAGATGTCAAAGTTGATGTCTTTGGCAAATCTATAATGAGGAAAGAAAAATTATGTCAGTTTTGGTTTAATACGTTTTTTCTTGAGAAGAATTCCGGGGAAGATTATGATATTCCCAAGAGTAACATAAGGTAATAATAATAAGTTATTATTATTAATAACATACAAAAGATACAACATCCATTATTATTGACTAAATACAAATGCATAATTTTAAACTAATCATATCTTGTTGTAAATGTGTAGATTCACTCCGCAAGAATCATCGAATTCAAGTCGAGATCGGGATTTGAACTCGTCAGTTTCATGCCCTCCCCCATCGGATACTCAACGTCCAGCACTTCCTCAACAATGGACACGTTGGGAATCCGTTCGTCGACTCACTACCACAGCAGCTACAGCAACTGAAATTATGATAAATATGAAACCCACACTGAGTCTCAAACTGAATAAGACTCAACTCGACAAGGCAGTTAAGGATAAGCAGGATAAAATCTATCCTTCTAATTTTAGTATTGAATTGGAGTTTCAGGAAGATTTTTTAGAAAATAACAAAAGTGGTTCATGGACTCGATCTAATTCGGATGGTAGTCACATTCGAGGGAGCATCAGTTCCAGTGACAGTGAGAGTGACGAGTCTAGTGCGTCTAGTTTAGATAAAAATTGTTTTCGAGAACCCGACTGAGAAAAATATATATATATATAAATAAAGATACATATATAAACATAAACACAATATATAATATATATATTGTATATATATATATACATAAAACACCCTCTCCCCTCCCCCATTTTAAATAACCACTACATTTTAAAACATATTAACAACAAATTATACATATACTATGAAACACAAAGAATCTAAAAGGTAATCATCATCGTTTAGCTATAAACAGACATGAAAAAACTACTTTCATCCCCATTTTAATATTTCCCTTACAAAAAAAAACAACAACAACACCCGGTCCTCTTAGTTAGTGGAAACAACAAAGGAAAACCAATAACAAAAAGGAAACCATTTTAAACAATTTTAATAAAAATACATACCAAAAAGAAAGAAAGAAATAAAAATGAAAAAAAAAAGTGAAGAAGGATGAAATTTTAACCAGCAAAGAAAATAAATACATAAAACAAGAAGAAACCAATCCCAAATAAAATATACATATAAATATATAGTATAATATGTTATTACAAAAGAATATTATGCATATAGTTAAGTATATTATTATTATCTCAATTTTTGTTTTTTTTGCTGCTCTTTCTTTTCCTTAAATTTCGACTCTTGTGCTCCGATAGTCAAAGTCGAAAATCATTATATAAAAAAAATCTGTTCTTTTTTTTATGATAACAAAAAAACGACAAAAATCCAAATCAAAAAATACAACCAAAATCAAAACTACGTCAAAATGAAAACTGAAAAGTGTCTCAAAAATTTCCCAGCGTTTTCTTGTCATATATATGAATTCTTCATTACTATACTTACTTACGTATTTCCTAGTTTAATTTTAATCCTTGACATCATCATGGTTTATTCCATTGTGCCTATTTTCCACAGATTATGGGCATATCCATCATTCTACAATTGAGAATGCTCCACTTTCAACTCTTTTCGCATCCCCACTAATTAAATAGTCATTAGGCACTTTTCCGTGTAAAAATCCAAACATTTTTTTAAAACCGTCCCCTAATCAAGAGCTAAAAGAAAGGATTCTTGGTCATTCTCTTCTCATTTTCTATTCGATTCTTTAGAAACGTGGTACATTTTTATTTTTGCACTGTTATTATTTACTCATATACTCATAATGTTTCTCTTTTATCGTTTCCTCATTGCCGTGGCGTCCCTTCTCGTTTCTCTAGTCAATTGTCGACTTGATCTGTCTCCACCATCAGACAATAGCAACACTTTTAATTATTGCATCGGACCCAATTGCTTGAACCAAAATAGTAATACTGATCATAATAACATGTAAGTTTTTTTATTGTACTTTGTTTTATCGTCGGCTCAAAAATCCATTGGTCAATGCTTTTATTACAAATACAATAATATTTGTTTGATTTTTTTTCAGAGCATCCGATGAGCCGATGGGATGCCCAAATGGAACAGTGAAAGAGGACACGACAGACTGTCGTAACTATTTTGTCTGTCGAGATGGATTGGAATGGACACGAGAAGTGAGTATTTACCTAATATAAATATTATTATTTGATCAGTTGAATCATTGTAATCATTTTTACACGACATCATATCGTTATCTATGCATATTATTGGAAATATTATAAATACATTATGGTAAATGTTTAATTTATCTCTATCACAAAAAGCAATGTCCTGTAAATCAAGCCTACAGTCACTACTGGGGGTTCTGTATACGGAAAGAATATGTACAGTGTCAAGTTCGTTGTAGTAGTGATGGAAAGTTCCGTGATTCGTTTGATTGTCAAAAATTCTACGTGTGTGTATATGGTCATCCTCACGAATTCCATTGTGCAAATGGAACCGTATTCAGTGAAGACAAAGGACAGTGTGTGGAGGGCTCTTGTTAATTACCCGGGTCAACAACGTCCAATGTCATCGTGGCAATATCCTATATAGTTTCGAACATACGATACAAATCTGTGTAGTATATAGTTTTAAGCAAGATTACAAATAAAGGAAACAGAAATATGATGAGCAATTTTTATATGCACAATAGCGATGACAAAGAAATGTCATGAATATCTGTATACAGTGGCATGTGTGTGAAATGAGAAGTCCGTTGAAACGTCTCTAGTAATTATTATTTAAGAAAGGGAAAATAACCAAATAAGGACTGATGACAGAACGGAAAGTGCGTGTGTAATAATGGGTGCTTGTCCAAAATATATGGTATACAAATACATACAGATATTCCTGTGAGCTTATTGTTAGTCCTGCATATATAGTGTAGATTTTTTAATAGTTATATTGTTATATATAGAATGACTACAATTGTTTTTTTATACAAATCTCTTTTGTGTATACCTTTGCCAATTATAGGTAATGAGATTTAGTGTAAGGGGAAATGATTATGATTGCATACACCTAATGACAGTAATGAGTTTTTTATTTTGCAGTTCAAATGCCATTTACCAGTGAAGCGTAAAAGTGAGGCCATTTGAATAAAAAGGATTGGTCATTCTCCCTCCATCATCATGTATAGGTACATACAAGAAATACAAATACAAATATGTGTGCGTGTGTGTATGGTCATAGATGATTAAATAAATGCATATGCATATATACACAATACACATACACTTCCCGATGTTAAACCCAACACTAAAACTAACTAGAGAAGCTGAAAATAAATCATCATAATCACCATAATAAACTGTATGGTGTATATGGAAAGACTATATACGCAGAAGAAGAAGAAGAAGAAGAAGAAATGGAATTAGGAGTAGACTTTTACTTGGCCTAGTTCCCCAAACACTCCACGATCGCCGATTACACTTTTTTTTCCTACAACACATCTTTATCTTTCTTCTTCTTTAAATATTCACATTTATTCGCATCCCATAAATAATTTTCAACAAGACGAGTCACAACCCTACTGATTATCAACAGTTACACTACAGATATCCATGTGGACTATATGACTATCTGTATTACGTTCTTTTGCTATATATTTATTATATACACACAGAGGCTTGTTGTCGTAAGTAAGCAAAAACAGATTCATTTTATGTTCACTACTGCCTCTATAATGCCTACTGGACACTTGGAACCCAAAATTAGTAATTGAGCATATACAGATACAACTACCGATTACGTATCACTCTATGTATATTTATACATTTCTCTCCCATTTCTTTTCTTTTCCTCCATCAAATTAGTAAATTAAACGGTCAGTTTTCGCATTTGTGCATATAGAAAGTTCAAGTTGAGAGCTCAATAAATTAAATTATTAAAATTTCTTCACGGTTCTTGCTTGATACAAGGGAAATATGTGTGTGTTTGTGTGTGATTCGAATTTTGAATGCTCAAATTCAAAAGATTCTCTCAGTATAATATACAGACAGGAGCGAGGATATGAGCAAAGGAAATGCATCATTCCCAGAAGAGAAAAAAAAAGTTTGCATTTTGCATTCTAAATTTCATATTCATTCCAAAAGAATATAAAATCTGAATGGATTTCATATGTATACGTACATCTTTTAGATAACTCGTCTCGTCATAAACTTTCCACACAGAGTAAGAATAAGTACATGGAATTCCTATATAGTACAGAACATGGAATGTTCACGAAATACCATCATGTTCACTGCTGACAGAGATGGAGAAAAAGCACACAGAACAGTTAGTAATTTCCCATTAGTGAAATAAAAGTTAAATGGGCTGAAAATGCACACACACAAACGCATACAGAAAAACGTATTTTCCAAGTCTGAATCGTTCCCTAGAATACCCACACACGATTCTATTACCTTAATTTCAACTTAACTGTACAGGTGAAGGAAACGTCCCAAGCTATATATACTCGAGTCATTACATATATATCTGTACTCCGTATTCTGTATATAAATATATATATATATCCGTATATACTACACCCACAACATTAATCACTATAAGCTTTCATCATTTTTATACAGATAATTAAATGCAGTGCATTTTTGCATGTACATTTCAATTGGTACTTCCTCTCTTTCTCTCTTTGCATGCAGTTCATCTTGTATGTGGTTGAGAATCTTTAAATATATTTATGGCAAGTATTATTATCCTAATTTATTATTATTATTATTTGTAATTTGTATATGTGGTTATGCAGTGCTGACAGGAGAGCAGGTAAGTGGTTAATTACTAATTACCTTCCTCATTTCTTATCCGCGTCCTAATGACGCCCTCAAACTAAAGACACATATTTATTTATATGTACAGATATATATCAGGGAACACGATGTGTCTACGTGCTTGGCTTCTTTGACTTTGCCTTTCAACACTTTACTCTTGGAAATGTCTTCTCTATGTATATATAGTCGTGAATTGATGATTTCCAGATTACTTAGACATCTATCCTCTGTTCCTTTCACATGTAAATATTTTGGATATATGGAACAAAATATTCAATTTTACATGTCGAGTTGAAAGTTGAAAATATATCACATGTATAAATAAAATGCTATATAATAACCTATCTGTATTCCATATCCTCATATTTTATTTTATCTACATCATTGGCAGATGAATGACAATGACAATTTAAGTAAAAGTTATAATTCAAACGTGTGTGTGTGTCTCTTTATTTGTACGAATATATTTCGCTGCCGACATAATGACACTGCTGAATTTTTTAGTCAATTTACAGAATGCTCCAGCACTCTCATTTAATTTCAATTACAATTGTAAAGTTTAAATGAATTATAGTATAGTAAAATATGTCGGATTTCTATCGCAAAAGATGAATACAAATCATTTAATTTGATAAGCCATTATAAAAGAATAAAGTGAGTAAACACGAGACACAGAGTCTTCAAACTTAGGTAATATACATATACAGATAATTTCATGTGTCGTATATATAATAAAAATATTCAATTTCCTCCGTATTCTTCTTCTTTTTCTTCTACACAAACTGTTTGTGACAAACATAGTCTACAATTTTACTAATAATACAGCCATGAGTATTACCATGATGTTGTCGTTCATAGTTCATGTCGTTATAGAATGTTTTACCCTGTGACAAGAGTGACAAGAATGTAAAGAGTTTTATGCTAATTCATTATATTGATATCCACACATTTCCACTTGCTCACATTATGAATTATGAAGAACGACGAATGACAACCACTTCACAATTTTAACGAGAAGGAGCGAAAGGCGAATGGACCATGATATTTGATATGAAAGTCAAGTCAA
Organism: Gisinianus flammeolus; assembly: GCA_034699125.1. Classification (NCBI taxonomy): domain Eukaryota; kingdom Metazoa; phylum Arthropoda; class Collembola; order Symphypleona; family Katiannidae; genus Gisinianus; species Gisinianus flammeolus. Next base: position 51,706 of record JAIUND010000313.1, read on the forward strand.
GAGCAGAATCTTCAATTATTTTTCTGGAGTCTGGAGATGCTATGCACACACACAAACACACGCACATATGCTCTCATACACCACACACGCGAAAGACAAATTTGAAAAGTATTGTCAATGTGCACAAAGTGCACAGTGAACAGCACAGTGATTAAAGGTAGCGCGATAATGGGAACGCGAGTCTCCTGTGTCATCCATATATATACTGAAGATACACATGGAACATGAATAGATTAGAATAGGACGAAAATAGGAGGATTTCTTGAACAAGATTGTTTACAAAGTCCAGGGATGCTCAAAATCAAGCAAAAGACTAAGGAGCAACAACAAAAAGTATGGTCTTACAAATTTAAAAATTTAATTTAATTTCAATTTCCCTAATTTCCATGTGTGAAGATGGAGGATTTAGGATTGGCTTGTCAACGGAAAAGGTTTGAGAAACAGATAGTAATGGTAATTTGGAAATCATGTATTCATATGATAAAAAGGGATAAAAACAAAACAAAAAAATTACTTGATACATATTAAATGAGTGTTTATATAAGATATGTGTATGTGTCTTGGAGAGAGAGAGAGAGAGAGAGAGAGAGAGAGAAAGAAAAAAAGTGAAAATCCAATTTAGGGTTCAGGTGAGTCTATGTGAGTGTTGAGAGTGTTCAAAGTGAGAAGGCGAGTACATGAAGGAAAGGGTGTCCGAAAGACGACGTCCAAGAAGACCAACGACTACGAATACACGAATAGGAATAAGATCTAAAAGTCAATCTGACTGCTGAGCTGTTGGTCGGGCGAACGAAAAGGCACAGAAGAAGAACAGGTAACGGTTCATTTGACACACTTGAGATTCTCAATATACAGAGAAAATCTCTCTCTCTCCTTCTCCTTCTCACTCACTTTGCCTGTGTGCCTTCAACTACCTCAAGCCATTTATTTGATTCACTCACGTCTTGGTTGTTATATACAGGGAGAATCCCAGAAGACGCCACAACCAATACAATAATCCACTGTCCATACATTATCATATAAGCCTAAACACACACACACACACACACACACACACACACACACACACACACACACACACTCATTCACACACATATACCATCATCACGAGTATCTTTGTACAACTCACAAACAACAAGACGTTTGGTCTCTTCTCATCGTCGTCGTCAGTCGTCAGTACCAGAATCTGTCTCTGTCTATCTCTCACCTGTCTCTCACACTCTCTCAGTCTTCCATTTCCATATCCACGGATTTCACCATCAGTTCACTTCTTGATCACAACAAAATAGCAAGAAGAAGAAGAAGAGACAAAGTGAAAAACAGTGACTCGAGAGAATTCAAAGAATTCTAAAAAAACAAAGTGTCTGTGTATAGTATATATAGTGTACGTGTGTTTCCCTGCTTCCACATTGTGGTGGTGTTTTGTGATTACAGTTCAACATTCTATTTTTTCTTTGTGTAGGGAAAATTTGAAGGAAATAGTCTGTGTGACAACATGAATGAGAGAGTGATAGGACAACTGGAACTATCACTCACAATATTCTCCCACTAAAAATTTCTCTATCTGTGTTTGACAACCAGTGGTTCGAACTGTAGACAGTAGACACCGGTCGTCAGAAACCAATTCCCCACCTTCATTTCCACAATGGTAATAATTCTTTATCCAAAATTTAACTCAATTTCTTCATTTGATTTTTATATTTTACATTTCCATGTCAACTCATCATCATTGCCTTTACTTTCAAATATAATTATAAAAGTGGAGTGAAAACGATTTCCCTCAAGCGGCTTTTGTTTCCCTGATCTTGAAAAAAGCTTCTATTCTTTGAGATGTAATTTACATGGGAATATATAATAATGTAATATCTGTATTCCAATTTGCTTGCTCCAATTCTTATATTACTTTGTAATATTTAAAATCTTCCGTGCATCACTTGTCAGTTCACCCAATTTAAGTCAAGTCAGCTAAAAAATCATACACACACACACACTCAACTTCTAATTAGATTTATTGAAGAGAGTAGCGCGGGGAGAAGGCCAACAACGCGATTTACACAGATAGTGGGGTTAAAATGTATATAATAAAAAAAAAGAAAAACATACAACAAATCCCCTACCTAATTATTGTGAAAAAGCCTGTATTAAATTTTCAGACAACTTTTTTTCCTCAACTTTCCTGCATGTATATTATGTATTTAATCTGTATATATCGTATGTGTATATGATTCTCTTTATCTCTCTCTCTCTCTCTCTCTCTCTCTCTCTCTCTTATGGTTGTTCTTTTTGGCCTACATCAACATGTCATGTGTAACTCATGCAGGCACAGAAAACACTTCATGTCATTTAGTTATATGACATGAAAATCTCCCTCACACATTCACATAATAGGGGAATTGAGGACTTATATAATAATTGAATCATTTGCATTTTAATCGGCTCGATTCAAGTCCTAGTTTTTGTTCTATATAATAACAAATTCAAATAACGAAAACACACTACATTCATTTGCATATTTCCCCATTTTCTCCCTCAAAAATTAAACAAAAACATTCACAGCCTAGTTTGAAGTAAGTGTGTGTGCACGCATTAGTATATATCTGAAAATGAGCACGTTGATTCAATCATTCGAATTTGACATTTGGATTATTGGACTTAAGAATTAAAATCCCACATCTTGATTGTCATCGGAGTTACAAACCAGGTGGATTTTTGTGGTGATGTAATATGGAAGCTGTAATATTGAAATTCAATTTGGTGATAATCGTATTTATTTATGTTTTTTGGTAAGAATGCCGAATGCAATTGGTTTTGAAATTTAAATTTGTACATTCTATTGTGCAATCATGAAGAGAGAGAGAGAGAGAGAGAGGAAAAGAGTAGAGTTTGACGTGGACTGGTAGTTAGTTGAGTTACGTAAAAATTAGAATAAAATAAAATATTATATATAATCGGCGATAGAGTAACAGTACAAACAGGTTAATCGATCGATCACTTGTATATACGTTGTGTGTCCGCTCTTCCCTGTATTAAAAAGAGTCGACAGAGCGACAGCATGTTTGTCTCTCTCTCTCTATCTGTTCTTTGTGTATCTCAGCTTTGTGAGAGTCTTGAGATTGAAAATGTGTAAGTAAAGTCAACGTAATGAGAGAGAGAGAGAGAGATGAACGTACGTCCAGCTAAATAATACATTCAAGTTGCACCTCACAGACTAAATATCTGATTGTGTGTGTGTGTGGACTGGTAAGCGTTATACCATTGGACAGTGCATCTCTATAGAGTTTCCTACATAATTCCACATCCACTCTGTTGTAGGAGTAAAACCGTGTGGTGGTTTTATTATATATTATATATTTTTTGCATAAATGTAACATGGTTTTGCATACGATGAAGATGACGATGAAGAAGCAGAAGCAGATGATGTTGATGTTGTTTTCCCCTCATTCTCATTCACATATACATATAAGACGTCTCGTTATATTATATGAATTGAACATATGTAATATAATTTCTATGTGTTTTTGTTTGTGTGTGTAGGTGAGTTCTCGAGACGGTCTCGACTTCTTCTTAGTAGCCATCATTTTTGTTGGACAGTCGTTTGGCAATGAGTACATGATGACCTGCAGTCGTCCCGTTGTCAGTAAAACTCCCAGACTACTCAAACTTGACCTAGGACTCCCATGTGACCTCAGTAAAGAGTCCTGGTGTAATTTACCGGGGAATACATATCCATGGTAATGCCCATCATTCTTCATATACCCTCCCAGCTACACATTTTAATTCATGTAATGGTCAACTTTAACGTCTACAATTTATACAACGTTTCCCTTATTTTCCTCTACATATTTAGGCACGCTGTCCGCTCATTTGTTTTCGAGAATCAAGGTCTGATGCGACGTATGTATGGTGAGTTGTCAGTAATTGTTCCCCCCCCCCAAATTATCTGTACATATATCAGTTTTCATCGTTTCATCTATAATTGTTTATGGTTTTTGTATATATAGGTGAAGTGAGACAGTTGAGTGTACTCCGGATGGAATTCAATGGCAACTCTATTGACGAGAATAACAGTGTTGGCCGGGAATTTGATGAGATATTTAAGCCAGTGAGTCCGACAATGTCACCGACATCCCCCGCAACAGAAACCCCATCTTCATCCTCATTGTTCACATCCACCGGGACGTTATCTCCTCCAGTCTCAGAGTCCACTTCCTCCGACTCGATATTCATGGAGAGTCTAATGAATTTGAATGACTCCTCCTCTGGAGTCCCACTCACCATTACAGTTCGTGACAGTGAGTCTACGTATTCCAATGACAATGACAATCACAATGAGACAGTCCATAATGCGAGTGAGCATGTGGTGACAAATAATAGTAGTGAGACTGTGAACACCACGACGACGACTAAACCCACGACGACAATGGACAACGGTGTGTCGTCTGGGTCTTCATCTGCATCTGGAGAGTCTATGAGTCGGATTTCTTTGGATGATTTAAATTTCCAAACGACGACACGAGAAGAGACTGGGACGACAGAGACTTTAACATCGACGGATCCTGTAGAATCAGATGCAGAAGTGACGACGGAGGGAGTTCAACATGTATTGTTTCAAGATGCTGATAGAACAACAACGATTAAGAGTCGGACAACAACGAGTGCGGCAGTAAATGATGCAGTAGGAGATGCAGCAGTGGCAGGAGATGGAGGTGCACCACAACAAATTCATCGGTCAGATATCAAGGGCGTGTAAGTACAAGTACTTGTGAGATTTTTAATGACAGTGTCATTCATACACACAATACATAAACACACACGCCAAACAAGCAAATAAAACAAAAAGTCCAGTGTCATTGTTTGTTTTATGCATGTTTTTTAGTGTACACTTTTATGGTAGTTTTTTCTTCCAATCTTCTTATGGACTCGCATGACGACCATTAGCCTAAATTCTGAATTTCAAATGAATTCTCTCTGCGTACATATATGTCTGTATTCTTTCAATGCCAAGGCTTTTTTCTTTTTTCTTATTCCCTTCCTTTTTACTTTTGGCACAGACACCTTTTTCTTTGCGACTCGAATTTCTCGTCATTACACTGCATTTTCTTTGACGTTTTATACATATTTTTATTTTCTTGGTCTTCCTCCTCTGAATATGAATCAGCTCCTCCGCATTTCCTGCAAGTAGGTTAATTAAAATGACTAAATGGGCTTTTCCCTCCATAACAGACACTAGTTCACAGTCCAAAGAGACGTCTTTCATTTCCATTTCGTATGCTTAGATCTGTACATTGGGGAAAAGAAGAAACTTTTTTGAGTGTATATATGACTTTGACACATTTTGTTTTTGTAAGATGAAAAAATTCCTCATTATATTCCATTCCTTTCCTTTTTTTGTTCGTTCCAAGTTCAAATATGCATGTACATATTATTATATACATACACATGACAAATGACTGAAATGACATGCTCTCTGAGTGTAAATTAAATAAAGGTTTTTCAGAAGCATTTAATTACTCGTTCAGAGAGAATCCTGTATGATAATGTGAAATCCTGTATGATAAAATCCTGTATGATAAAAAGTATGTGAATGTGAACATACATGTAAAAAATATTTGGCAAATGTATGTTTTTCTGTGTGTTCAAAATACAGTGTGCACTGAAAAAACACTAAACTTTTTGTGTATACGTGTACACAAGGAAATTCTTGCATATGGGATAGATACTCAAAACAAATCCCCTGTTGACATTCTATATAATATGTAGAAGTATAGAATGAATTTATTATACACACAGTGTATAGCATATACAAAAATATGCTGAGAAATTGAGAAATGTACACAAATTGTTGCATATTTGCAGTTGCAACCTGCATGTTCAATGTGGATTATACATTTTAGTAGATGATCAAATAAGCGTGTGTATTTTAATACAAATAGTCTGTAATTTCGCCCATTCATCTCAAAGGAAGTTCCTCAATATGATTTCTTAAATATAATTGTATTCTGTATATTTCCAGGAATGCTTGTCCAGTTAAAGAGGAAGTCGTTGCACCTTATTGGGCAAATAACAGTTAGATTCCAATACTTACTATACAAATATTGATTGATTATAAATATATATACAGATTCATTGACATATACCTATATATGGCATGATTTTTATGTAATTCTTCTTTTTTGTCTGTGTACAGCTCGAGGAGAAGTGTTGGCCCTTTTGAATCTGTATCCATTTGAGCAGTACATTCATTGGGAAAAATGTACATTTGAGCATCGTCAAATGTATTGCCGTGAAGGTAATTAATTTCGATGATTATATGATTACAGTTTGGTTTTTTTATACAAAAAAAAGTCCAAGGATTTGTCTAATGTGGAAATCGTATGTATATATTTAAAGGTTGTAGATGTGAGCAACAGTACAGACTTCACAGACTATTGGCTTTCGATCCGACAAATGAATGCCGAGGGATATTTTCCGACTGGTTTCGTTTCCCTTCTTGTTGTGTTTGCAAATGCTATTTGACCTCGTCGGATCTCGCTCAGGAAAGATTTAGTTTCAATCGTTCACCCAGATTTGATGACTCGGATGTCCCAGATGTGAATGGAGTGGATGACTCACATTTCTATTACAAAACTAGTAGTAATTTTAATTCCCGACAACCCAGATAAAACGCAAAGATGTGGGCTAAAAATAAAATCATTCCGCGCCTTATTAATTTATTATTTTCTAATAAAATCCCCTCCCAAAAAAATTCAATCTAACATAACGATCAGCAATTTTCTTTTTCTGATACGTATATTTAATAGTTTTTAACTAATTTTTTTGAAGGTATTATAGTAAACGTTTTTTGTAGGGTTTAGTTTTTGGTTTAAAATATATAAAGTGTAATTAAATCTAGTTCATCTTGCGACAAACAAAATGAGAAAACGAAGAATAACAATAACAACAAAGTATAGGGAATTTTGTGAATAGAAAGTTAGGGACTCGTCATTGTGTATTTTTACCCGCCGGTATGTGAGAATGGATGAAAAAACTATATTATAAATACTAAACAAGAAACCCGCCGTGCAGTTCCGGTAGATTTTCTTGTATCATCTGGTCCCTCACGAGTGAGAAAGAGAGAGAGAGAGACTCTTTCCAAGTTACCCGCATACAATCTCACGGGTAATTTGACGCATGTTTTGAGAGAGCAAGCGCATGTATAGCCACTCTCAGTCTAGAGATCAATAGAAGGACTCCGGGAACGATGGACTCGAACACTTACAATAACGGTAAGTTTTTGACTTTCAACAATATAGTCAACTGTTCTCAACAGTAAATTCTAGTCTGGGAAAAATTCATTAGTGTTTGTCCATGGACGATTTTACAGGGAACTACCATTTCGATGAAGAAGGGACAACGTCCAGGCGACGTGTCCAGGATGGAAAAGATGGTGCCAGTTATCCAGATAATGACGGGTAAGATATTATACATTTTATCCACGATACTATATATTTATCGAGATAAAACAAACGGCATTTCAATTGCAATGTCACTAGAAACTATTTGTCAAAAAAAAAACTTTTGTTGGTTTTGTGATGACAGGATTTATGCGGAATTACAAAAACTTCGTTCCATGGTGGCAGAAGTTGAGAATGTACCTACATCAGGTCGTGCATCCATTGACGGGACATTAATGTCCACTGTTTTTGGTGTCGTTCTTGTCATGATAATTAGTGTGAGTGCATATGCATTTATCAATTTATATAATGCACTGGTCAAGAGATTTTCTATTGATTAATTACTACTTTACTATACTCACTCCTCATACGAACGGGAAAATTTCTAATTGAGATTCTTATATATTCTAATGTTACTATCAATATTTCCTATACGAATATACAATACTTACTATTATTTGTACAATGCTATGCGTAAAAAAAATGCCTAAGTATAGATAATATAATTATAATATGATTAAGATGATGTTAATGATCTCTGAGTTTACGTGATCGTACTCAAAAAGTACAGCCAAAATAATAATAATAATAATAATAAAGAGACTCCTCACTTCCACTTTTGAAAATAAGAATAAGAAAGCAATCAACACTTTTGTACATAGTTTTTTTTACACATTATTTGTTGAGAATTAAATTAATTTTTTGTATTTATTTTTATTTGTGTTTATTTTTATTTAAATTTTTTTTTCCATCAATATAATTTACCTTCGTCCACAATTCTGTACACAATCTTGCATCGTTTCATTTGAATGACTCAGTTCATACTCCATCACTTCACTGTAGATCAAATCTTTCCATTGATCCACCGTATGTTCTTTTTAGAATCCAAGAATTGAATATGAAATAATAATAAGATAAAAAAAATACACGTTTACAACATATCACTTCTCTGTACATACAATACTTTGAGAGTAATTGAAACTTGAATTATAGAGTTATTATTTATTTAGTTTTTTGAAGCTACATGTATAAATGTCTTACCACGCTCATCCACTGAGTGGTCGTATGGGCCGGGTGCGGGCTATTTATTTTTCACATCAATCCGATGAGCAAGGGGAAACGAGAATAATACACAGGGAGATTATAAATACTTTTGCCCACACAATCAATTATGTTCACTGGCTGGAAAAACCACTATGTAATACTATGACTCACCGCATTGACTTCGGACTCATCATACCAAACGTTAATATACGGATGTAGAAGTGCTTCATCAACCGAAATGCGTCGCTCTGGGTCAATCACCAGCATTCTTGATAATAGGTCTCGAGCTTGCGATGCTATATACAATACAATACAATGTAAAAACAATGATAGGAATAAACAAAATGTCAATTAGATGCAAGTACTTCGGGAGTCACTGTCACAATCATGAATACAAGAGTTTTTACATTTGTCAATGAATAAAAAATCTCTTTACCCTTTAATCTGGAATGTTCCGAAGAGTCCGACGGGAAGAGAACGTCAGGGAAGAGTCTTTCCTAGAAAATTTAAGAATAATAAAAACAAATCAATAATGAGTAATATGTTATAATAATGTGGTTGTCTACATATATGCATGTGTATGCTGTACAACTTACAAACGAGTATCCTGGATGTCGTGGCCGATTTTCCACGTAATTCCTTACTGTGGGCTGTAACCGTCTCATAAATTCGGGATTTGGAGTTCCTAAGAATAAGACAAAGACAAAGAATGTAACAAACTTTGTGTGATTTCATTTCAAAACATAATATAGAGATAACATTATAGATAATATAGAGATAAGAAATATGCTGCTAAGTAAACTGTTGTATGTATACAGATTCACCAGGTGACAATTCCTGATTTGTTTCAAGTTTTAACTTTCAAACAAATACTTTGCACAAAGAAAGTAAAAGTTTCCAATGCACCATCAAACAAAAAACAACAACAACAAATAACAAACAAAACTTTTTCATATACATGTACATAGTAGTAGAGTAAAGTGTCTGGAGTCTGTTTGCACATTCGAATGAATGATACAGATCTATAAAATTTGTATTCAATGTATATGCATGTGAGTATAAACTTTGTGATATTTGACACAAAATATGACGCATTTATACATACGTTATATAATTTTTTTGTTTATCTCATTAGTCATGTATGTGAGCTTTATACGTTGTTTGTTTTTACTTTGTCAAAAGATGTTAGTGAGAGATTTACCTAGCTGCTCTATAATCTTGTTCCATTGGTCGATGTGATCCGTCCCAGGAAATAAAACGCCACCACGAATCATTTCGCCCATTATACAACCAACTGACCAGATATCCACATTTTCTTTGTAACCCATACCGAGGATGACTTCGGGAGCTCGGTAATACCGCGTTACTACGTATGGTGTCATCATAAAAGTTGTTCCGGCTGTCCGAGCCAGTCCGAAATCGAGGATTTTCAGCTGAAAGAAGAAAAAAGGAGTGCATCTGTAATAAATGTATTGGTGATACACTGTTATTTTACACAATGTAACTGTGCCAATGAATTATAACGTACCTAACATTTGTACTGTCTAAACCAAAAATAATACAGTATAATAAATAAGTTTAGCAAAATTTCACTCACCGTGCAGTCTGACTTTACCACTATATTTGACGGCTTTAGGTCTCTGTATCAAATTCAAAACATATTGTATTACAAAAACTGAGATGATACCAGCATACCTCAACTATTTTTTAAACGTTCCTGTATCGATCCTACAAATGCCACCACTGTGGGTGCAAATGCTCACCAAAGTACTACATACACTGTATGTTACTACAGAATCTGAAATGCTTAATAATAATTGAAAAGTTTTGTGGACGGAGAGTAAATTTCGATATTCAAACTTTACCTATGAATAATACCGGCAGAATGAAGATGCTTGATACCGCAAAGCATCTGATAAAGTAAATAAGACATTCTTTCGTGGTCCAGATCCATATTAATTACTTGACCGAGATTGGCATCCATCAATTCCATAACTAAATAGACATCCTGAAAATCCTCGATTATTTTCTGTGGTGTGAAAGCATTCAGCAGTCCAATAATCTGTCAAATATGTCAATAGAATCTTTCAGCATATACGTGTATATATGTATCAAGAAATTCTTTTCACATTATATAAAGATGCAATATCGATTTTGTAATAAATAATGATGATATGTGATTGTATGTGTATAAAGATTAAAAGAGTACAATCAAACAAGTATATACCTACAAAATGAACATGCTTAGTGTAGATTTTTACAATTTCGTGTGCATTTAACATATCTCTCCTTCCAACTGACGACAATGCGACGGTTCTTTACAAATGAATTTAAATGGCTCTATCTGATTCGGACTACTTAGAACCCATCGCTGTCTGCAGTGTCCTCATTAAAACACCCTGCAAAAAATTGATTTCTCTCTCTCCTCTTTTGAACATTTCTTTTTTTGTCTATACATATATACTTAAAAATTTTGATATTTGATTGAAGTGCATAAAACCAATTAATAAGAGCACAAAATATAAAGGAGAATAAAAATCTACGCTTTTTGTCTTTGTCATTTTTAAAAAATACTCTTTAAACCTAATTACGGTGGATAATTTAATATCATTGACGTCTACATAAATTACGGACAACTAATTAGTTAGATAACTTACATTTTTATGGTTCACCAGTTTCATGAGCTTAAATTCCCTGTAGGCTCGTTTGGCATGAGTGACATTCTGAAATGGGCGAGATAATTTCTTGATTGCTACGCTGGAACCTGAACAAGTATCGTAAGCGGAGCTGTGTAATTAAAAAAAGAAACAACAAAATATTTATTGCAATTACATGTATGTACATACTTATAATAATATCCTAAATAGTTTCTTTCGACAACACAACAAAGATGATGATGAGAAAATGTTCATTTATAGAACTGGTGTAATCTAATAAATAAGGACACATAGAAATTCCCTGGAGATCGATTACACGTTTCTATACATATGAGAAGCGGCTATAAAGGTCAAGAGTCAAGAGGGAAACTGTCACACACACACACCAAAAGTTGGTACATACGTAGAATTTATATAAAAGTTTAGGACATCTACATTGACTCGACTTTTGATTAAAATGTTATAAATAATGTATATAGAGACAGCCTTTTCAGCATTAAATCTTACTTAAATAGTATAGCTTTAAATTTCCTGTAACCTTTATGCTAATTAAATTCAAAATGGAAAGACAAAAAAAACTATAGTAATTCTTTATATCAATTTTGATTTCTCATGGAAATGTTGACTTTCCTCCATATCTATAAAAACATCAAATACTTTTTTATGCTTGTATTATTGATGAACAGATTAGAAATAATTGAGAATGGACGTCAAATGACAAATGAGATCATAAATACATTTTTTTTCCTTTTGACATGACAATAATTTTTGTCATAAGCATATACTTATATAAAAATAGAAGAGGAATTTTTGATGACTTACCAAACTATGCCCTGAGCACCGGAACCGATGGGTTTAAGGTTTTGGTACCTTTTGAGTATCGTGAATCTTGTGTCACCAACCTCGACAGTGTAGAAACCTGGAGCGGGTTGCTGAGAAGAATTACTCCCGCTACCTGTCCCACTACCACTCCCGCCTCCTGCTCCAGCTGTGGACCTTGATGAACTTGCCGTTGAGGACATTTTATTGAGCCCGAATGGCATACGGGTTTTTTAGGGAAAAAAGTTAAATGTACAAGAACAAGGCTCACTGAGGGATCTTGTTCTTTTCTCTAACATCAGGATCTCTCTATACTTATTACACACTGGTGTGAGTGTATGTCTCAAATGAGGATTTCAGGAGGAATGAATTTTATGACAAGGAGCACAAAGCTGCAGCGGGTGTATTGATTCACAATCGGGTGAAACTAAAAACCGAATCCTTTCATCCACCCACACAATCAACTCCGTCCACACAAAGTCGTGTACACAAATTCTAAGCAAAATGACTTTTCACCACATGCGTAGACACACTAGAAGATTCTTCTTTTATGTCGTTCCGGCCGTCTATATACTGCCATATGTGGACCTTTGAAATTCTTAGAAATATTACATTGCCCCAGAAAACCACTGTCTTTTTAAGTATTATATGGGTATATATAAACCTGTCACATTTCACTTCTGGAATTCTATAAGGAACGGTGTAATGGAAAACACTTCGTGTTATAAGAATGATTGTTTGCTATTATGAATGATATGATATGAGAATCATATACATACTTGTTTGATTTATTTTTTTAAATTTTATTTTGGATAAATTATAAATTGTGCTTAGTTTCAGAATTCTCCATGTCAAGTACAACGTGGGGCTTCTTTTGACTTTCTATCATCTTTAACTTATTTCCAGAGAAACGTCTGCTTTCATTAGTAGTATTGTTGCTACCTCGTCTACTCGTGTTATTACTTGTGAGAGGATGACGAATGGATATGGACATGGATTTGGGACTTCTTGATAAACAAATTGAATTTTGGCTTGGAGTAGAAGATGATGATGATAAACTACGATGGAGTCTTCTGAAAAGAAAGTCACTTTCATCCTTATTTTCTTCCATCCTCTTCTCATCCCTTCTGTAATTAGTAAAGCAACAATATACATCAACTTCATTGGGATTCACAAGGCTCATCCGAGGTTTTGAAGTTCTATGTGTAGGAGGAATCTTCTTATTGTTGCTTTTACAAGGATTAGTATTAGTATTATTATTGTAGTTTTTGCAATTAAGATGTTGTTTATTGGTGCTGCTCTCTTTTCTTCTTCCTTCTTCTTTGGAATTGTGATGGCTTGTATTATGTGATGAGTTTATTCGTGAGCTGAGATGACTATTATTACGACGTTTTTTATTATTAGATTGATTATTATTTCTAGTATTTATATTTCTACTATTAAGTGCAGGATTGTTATTATTATTATCACTGTTTGAGTTTTGACTAGATTGATTTATTTTTTTCTGCTCATGATGATCGCAAGCTCGTTTTATTAAATCATCCAAAAGGGTAGCAATGAATAAACCAAATTCAAATTCACTGGTAAAACTTATGAGGATATCTTCTGTTTGTGCGGATTGGTCATTGAGAGTGGTCACTTGAACGGATTTGGAAAACATTAATTTCTTGTAGATCATTTCACAAATCATACCAGCTTTAGCGAATCTCTCATTTGTTGGATCATTCAAGTCATCCACTGTTTGAGTCACATTCATGACCTGTTTTTGATTTTGATTTTGATCTGTAGGCTCTTGTTTCGTTTCCAGTGCATTAATTATCTCAATACCGCTCTTATAATTGTTATTGTTGTCATTTGAAAGTGAGCTCAAAACGTTCCCATGAATAAGTTTATTCAGTTTATTGGTATTTGAATTACTTTCCAGTCGATTTTTGTACAATTTGCGTGGCGTGGCTATAAATTTCTTGGAAGAAACCTATAAGAAAACACAGGAAACGAAACCAAATTTTGTTTAGCACTTAAATTATAGGTATAGGTAGTTCAACATTAAAAATTACATTATGTAGTATTACTACATACATAGGTATGTATAGGTATATGCATCAAATAAATATGAAAAATATTACTTGCCATCATTGGTGCTGGAAAGACGACAGTTTGATTTCTATGTCTAAATGGACTTTTACGACTATTCCCCCCTACATTTGCTTGCACCATGTAGTTAACTTGAGTGTCTTGTCTATTCATTTGACTGAGATGACCTTGTAGTTTATATGCTACTTTGCTAAGAGTTGATCTCGGACTTTCACTATTATTATTAATCTGCTTTGATGGCCATTTGATATCCGTACCATTTTGCCCCATATATCTAAAAACAAAAAACATTCAATCATTTGTTGTACAACTATATATACAACGAGAAGATCCACAGTGATTTATGAGATTAATCTTTCTAAATATTAAATATAGATACATGTATATACATAAAACATTTATATGCATGTACTTTAATTACACAATTGACTTTTTCCATAGCTCTGAACTTTCAACTCCAACTAAATCATGTTCTCCTGAATCCGTTTTCTTATAGTAATGATGACTGAGTTCATCGTTATTATTGATTTGATATGGTATTGATTGAGCTGGATTATTAGTAGTGTTGGACATTTGGAAAGCATGAGAAGTCACAGATTGAGCTTGAGATGTGGCAGACATATCCGAAAAATGACTCGTTGTTACATGTACTTCAAGAGATTCAGCGGAAATGGTTCGTTTTTTTGATGGAGCGTCTGCCCATGGTCTTGGATAATTTCTCAACTTGTAATCATATTTAGCCCCTGCACGATTTGTAGAATTGCTTGATTTTTTAACTCTAGGTTTTAATTTCTTTTGCCCAATTTTCATGGGGGAAATTGGTGAGTAGACTCTTGCAGGTCTAAGGAAGTAAACAGCAGAGCCTCTTACTGATGGCAGAGGCGTCATATCTTGTCCAATTTCATATTTGGGTGTACTTTCATACGAAGCACCTTGGACTTCGGGTTCTTTCAATTTCTTTAGCTATATATATACAAAAATCAATACTCGATGAGTATAAGTTCATTTAAACTAATTTAAACTTTTAAACTATTTAAAGTTATATGTACACGTGGCTGTTATAATTTGATTTACCTCATTCCGTAGGGTCTCAAGAATATTTTCCTGGAGTCTACTTATTTCTTGCAAAGCTTCCGAATTCAAATCATCTGTTTCTAAATTATTATCTTCACCTCCATTGTGGAAAATCTATATTATTATAAGTATATACAAATATATATTTTTTTCTTATACAATACATACATTGTTCGCAACTACTGAAATCTTAATTATAATTTATAATATCTTTAATGTAAGTACAAATAGCAGTACAAGACTTGTACTACAAGTACAACACATTATAGTCATTATTTACTGAGTAATGCTCAATTGAAAGCTGTGAAACACAATAATTTACCTGCGTTGGATACATGATGATATGGTTGATGAATTTCGGAATTTATGAGATTATTTACTCATTTATATATTTCCTCGTATATTTACTTTTTATCCATCCTATAAGGAAATCGATTAGAAAACGATGAATTTAGATTTGATGTAGATTTGATGATAAAAATAAAAAAAGACAAAAAAGTCATGTAAAATTCTACAGCATTGAGCTTCCCGGGCTTTCACTGATAAAAACAGGGATTTCTGAAAAAAAGTACTACATAAGTATTGTTCTATTGAATTAATTGATTGAGGAACTAGAGTAAAAAACAGAAATTGGTACTTAATTGCTTCTAAACTATTTCTGAGTGCTCCAAAAAGTACGGAAATGGCGACACTGATGCAAATGCAAAGTCACACCTTAGTCATTTGTACTATATTGTTAGCTTCTCTTGATATGGTAGATGTAATTATTGGCTATAGATCGGCAAAGGAGAACAACAAGATGGAAGTATCCGTATACGCTCGTATAGAATTTGCCAATATTTAGCTTATAGGAGAACAAAGCAGTCATGACTCATGACTCATGAGGACATCGGCAATTCCATATAGTTGCAATTTGACAGTAGCAGGGAAGAATATAAAGATGATTTCAGTTCAAGACGTTGAGTTATTACTTCTCAAAATTTCTCCAGTTAAGTACGTACTTTTGGGGTACTCAAAAATCATTTAGAAGCAACTGCAGATTACTGTTTTTCACTCTATAGATTATCTTTTTAAAATTTAAACAAACATCAAGAAATGGGAACGTGGAAAAGCTAGTGGAGCTACAATTAGCATTTCGAGCACCATTTCCGATTCGATATAGCTAAAATAGATTAGAATTTTGAAGGATTACGATTACAACGACAAAGACAAAGGTTTGAAAGTTAAATTTTTGATGCGAGACATTTGAAATAGAACCAATGCAATACGCAGTGATGTGCCTTTGATATAATATGCATGCGCTCAGATCGTCTACAATCGTTTTGTAGTCTTCTTTGAATTTTTGAGAATTTTATGTGATTCGTGCAGTTTTCACGCCATGGCAACGCAACAACTTAATTGTGTAATTCAATTCAAATTTTAAGGACGTTTTAATTCGTGTCGCCAGTGCTTTTGTGCGTATTGGAAAAATTCAAACGGAATATCAAAAGTAATTTGAGCAGCTTATATAGCTGCGGCAGAATGAGCTCCACTGGAGTTGGTCCAGGAAATGAGACATGAATGAATGGCAGTGCCGATAAATGTCATATAATTGATGACCACATATATGATTACAGAGTATTAACGATGTTTTTATTTTACTAGCGCTTTTTGTCCATATAGAAATTGTCTCGTGTGTGTGTGTATCTATCTGTAGATTAGTATGGATTTTTTTATATAACAGTAGGTACTTACTAACTTACTAGCTATGTATACATATACACATATAACAGATTTTATATATAAGATTTGACGATATTATTTATTTAATGTATAGGTGTACTTTTTTCATTTGATTTGATTTATTGTTTATTGCCCATTTTTTTAGAGGAATTATGTGTAGCACAGCTAGTATATTATTTATTTATTTAAAAATGGTAATGATGAACACGGGGACAAAGATACTTAAAATGCTAATGAAGCTAGTCGGGATGGCTGGAGCACTGTTGCAAGCTGGACCGTCACAGCTACACACTCGCTGTCTTCCTCCTAATCCTCCACGGTAAACACAAGTGGATTGTCCCTTGGGATCAGCAACATATCCGCACCGACGGAACACTCGCTCAATACCACCTTTCCCTGCAATTAACAAATCAAATTCATAACACAAGGATTTTATTTGATTGTGTGTTTTGATGGAAGTACATATAGGTAAGTTAGTAGACCACTTACGTTCATTCACATCAAAATCAACCCAAGTGATGATCTTGCGGCAAACATTCCATTCCACTCCGGGTTCTCCACCTCCAAAAGTTTTATTAGCAGTGTCACAGTCGACTAGGAAGGAATCATCTAAACCCTGTCAAAATCACACAATACATATAGAAATCAATTTAGAGTTTCATTCCTCAACTTAATTCCCTTCATATATTTCGAATGGTTAATGTATTATTATTATTATTAAAATACCTCATTTCCAATACCACATTTGCCTGGACTGATTTCACTACTGCAAACGTAACATTTGAATGGTCCTGCCTTCTCTGCAGCATATCCTGTAAACAAAGCATATACAAATAAACGTGTTTAAAGTTAAGACGACTACATAACACATATATATATAGTACAAATTATAGAGACATTTCTTTCCATTTTCAAAATTCTAGTCTGTGATGTTGCTGTGTTTTCTCGTCAAGATTATTACCATGTATTTATATGGATTATGGATTATGAATTATAAATTCGATACGATAAAAGTACTGTGAAATATGAACAAAAGAGGAATCCATTATATAGCTCTTCTCCTATATAAGTTTGATTTTAGATTTTTTAACAAGATTCAAAATGTACTCTGTACTCTATAAGCATTATACGTAGATATATACTATGCTGTACTCCTTAGTACTCAGTGCTGTTGATTGTTGATTCGTCAATTCCATATCTTTTACCAAGTACCGACTGTATGTATGGAGCTATTTAAATTGTAGTCGTATTCTCAAACCCCCGAAAAGTGTATGCATGAATGTACTTACAGTTAAGCGGTAGGGAATTAATGCATGGAGGTAAAATGTTTTAGCATGAGAAATTAAACTATTTTGCATTCCTAACGCTACTTCCACACACTTCTCTCTCTCTCTCTCCCTCTTTCATTTCTTCTGTATGTTTGACAGAGTAACTCTCATAAGTTTTTTTTTCTCGTACAATATATTATTATGAATATATAGTATAAAATAAAATATAAAGTTGGTTCATAGTTCATGATCATTTTGTTATGTCAGAGTCATGTCTGTGTCGTATAGTCGCAGACCTCTCCCTTTAATTGTAAGTTTGGGTTATATCAGAGTTTTGTTGGTGTGGGGCATTTAATATATATCCTGGGAATGAATGAGACTTGAGAGAGCGAGAAAAACTTGGTAACTTTCCATCCGCGAGAAGAACATATGACCTCCTATATGTGCTATTGCTACTATACTTGATTTATAAATAATCTACACTACTCACCAGAGTTTCAATTTTGAGTTGCGGAGAGACTACAAGATGTAAAGACATTTGAGTAGTCATATATCCCAATGCATGGTGAATGGTATATTTTCACATATTTTAACTAACTACTATAAGACTAACTCTGAGAGAGCATCTGGCTTTGGCCCACTCTTAAAATCCAATCCCATCTCTATACTTATACATATACTCTCTACAGCAGCATGTATATATGACGAACGACGATGATGACGACACGACAATAACGCAAGAAAATATACTTGACTCAAAATAAAATTATGAAATTTGAAATTTACAAATTTATTCTAGTATACAGTAAGTACTGGACTAGTAGTATATAGCCTGGACTATTAATTAGTATGTTAAAAAAACTCGCAATAGTAGCAATAATATTTTGATTTTGCAATCTCTAAATTAAAACGAAATGAAAAGGAAAGCTATACGGAAAAAAACTATTCGCAAATATACTACCGTATTATTATGTGTAAATCTCCATGAATTACTCCAACCTGCTCGTGTATTAAAATATTCATAGGTTTATAAGCCATGTGGGATAGAATTTAATTAAGCTCCGTATACAAATATCTATCTAGACTATGAAATTTCGAGATAAGATACGCCAGCCGTTTCATTTTTTCATTTGCACCGTGAAAAATCCTATACCAACTGCTCAGATAGTTGCCTATCCTGAAAAGTAAAACTAAAAAATGTTCTTCTTATTTTGGTTGTTGACACTCACATGAAAACTATAGATATAAAATTTGACTAAGTAGTTTATAACTGTTCGTACTAACTATCGTTAGTTAATTCACGCTCTGATTAGGTGGTATTGAGATTTATTATTGGTAAGTTTTCATAATGTTAATGTCCACAATCCACATACATACGGACATATAGGAGATTGGAGGTGTGATCATATATGGGAAATGATGTGAAATTATACTTTTCTAAATTGTATATGTGACTGCAACTGCAGTAGGTAAGTGTGTAGTAGTAAGTGATTTTTGTTTGGTTTCTATATACAAGGGTTGTCTCAGATTTGAGACATGGTCTCAAACTACCAGTAGCCAGTATTTTCTAGATTTCCAATTCTAAATTGCCCAAAGGCCTTTAAGGAGATAATCGTTAATCCTTTTACCTTGGAATAAAAAATGCATGAACACACGCTCGCTCTCGTCTCTCCGATATATATACTCCCAACACTTTTCCAACTCACATAAATTTGTGATTTCAAATTCCTAATTCTCTAACAATGAATTGAAAGTACATTTTAGAATAATATGAGCATTATTGGAATTACTTATGTAAGCAAACACCCCTGAAACCACACATTATACTACTACTCCTGATAAATTAATTATTATAAAGACTTTTAGCCTGAGAAATCTACATAAGTCTTACTTATCGTTTGTATTTGTAATCTGTCATATACATTAAACTATTATGGATAGTTATCTAGATATATCGATATATATATATTATCTCTTGCTATATACAGAAGGAACGACTATATAATCTTCTTAAACATCTCCGTTTAAATATCACATTAGACAATCGTAATCCTCAAAGATTGCATTTCCCATTTATAAAAACCATATGTACTTATTGCAGTGCAAATATAGAAATATATATACATCATATATAGGACTGTTGAAAGCAAATAGTCTTTAAACTTTTTTGGTGCTCATCATTCAAGTTGTCAAATGAGTTCATTTGTAAGCGGAAATTGAACACTGATATTGAGCAGGAGGTCATGTCATGTCACACAACAAAAACATGGAAAAACATTGGAAATGGAAACGAACGTCGTTAAAATTTATGACGATCGTGTGTGTTGTCTGACGAATGAATGACTCTTCAGTTCTTCAGTAGCAGAGAATGAGAAATCAATATTACCAATTTAATGAATCTTTTTTTCAGTGCCTATATTAACATTCTACTTTTCCTAACTTCCAGTATATATAAATAGTAAATACATATGGATTTAATTGTGTATTAAAAAATAGTTTGTATTTGCATGATGTAACTATATGCAGCTTGTTTCCTAATTGTGTCGTATTTACGATACGCATATACATTCATATACCAGCTAGTATAGTTCACACCTATACAGTACAGAGACCCTGATAAAATCCATCAAATAAATGACAAAATATATAGAAAATACAAATTCTGTTGGTTTTAGCTTGTACCAGGATTTAAGTTGCAAATTATGATAAACAAATAAATAATGATGAGACAGTTTATAATAGTAGTTTGTCAAATTTATCTCCATTTCAAAATCTTCCATATATAAAATTAACTGATGTATGATATGTACATTAAATTTTAGTCGTAAAAACTGTGAGTTGACTTGTAAATCCAAATACTGATACATAATATGTCCCCATATCAAAATACAATTATGTATATGCATACATTCTATAGCTTTTCTTCCTTTTCCTCATGTCGACATTATACTCTCTACAAAATTCATTGCTTCTCCTTGAAATTGAATAATCGAATATCAAAAACTCTTTCGTTTTTATACCGTCTTTGTTTTGCATGCCTTTTTTACTTTTTCGTTTTGTCATGCCATGTATTTCGGACTAAATTTACATGACAAATTGCAGCAATTAGTTGGCATTTCGTCAATAAATTTGCATCCCTCGGGATTATTTTCATGAAAACTAATCAGAACCTTAGTCAATTTGAGTGTATATAAATGTATTATGGGATCGTCATTCCAAATAAATGTGGAAAAATGTCCATGATTGACGAAAATGGCAAGAATTTCCTTATTTTTCTCGTTAGTCTATATACAAGAAATCGAATAAAATTGTGACTACATATAATATGCTCTTACGCTTAATTGACCATTAGTTTTTCAAAGAAAAATTTCATAACGAAGATGACTAATATTATAATATTCCACTGAAAAATGTGGTTGATTCGTAGTGAAAGTGAAATGGAAAGCACTGTGGAAAATCTCAATATATAATAGCCCAAGTGTAACTCCCTAATTTGATATTTACCTACAATAGTAAAATTGGAAATATTATTAAATCAATTATATAAATATTAAATATTAAAAGAAATGTAAAAACAAAAAAAAAATCCCAGATCCATCAACTTACCAAAGGAAATGCAAGAGAGTAGAATGACGAAGGTAGAATAGAAAACGGCAGTATTCATATTGAGTAGAAAGTGATTGTGTGTATATGTATATACTTATAGCACGGGGAAAAAATAAATAAACACAAGTGAACAAAACGGCGACCACACTATTTTATAACTATTACGGACAAAAAAGCGTGAGCGACTGTGTGTAAGTGAGCACCTGGAACTTTGCTAAATTAAATCCAATCCAAAATAGTGTATATACGAGTCCTATATAATATATACAAGAGAATTTTAGTTGCACAGTTGCGTGGATTAGTCCAGAGTGTTATCTCTTCTCTAAAACAAAGTGTACAGTATATAAATTTTTTTACTTCATACAAAAATGAAGAGAGAGAGATTGAATTCAGGTAAGGACACTAGACTGACACGACCTAATGACTCTCTCAAGTGTTGCTAAATATTTTAAGTGAGTTGAGTATGTGTGTGTGCGTATTTTTTCTATCTATAATACCCTCGTATATCTCCACTACTGTATATAGATAACTCTTGACCTCGATATCTTGATATTCTGTTTAGAGGTTCCACAAAATGTGACTGTATAGTTCGCTTTCAGACTCTGTATATTTTATTATTATGTGATAGTATATATAGTATTCGTCTCTTTTGGTTATAGCTGATGATAAACTAGAAATAGAATATGAGAAAAAACTACAAGACAAATTTTCATGTGTGTATATTTGATATAGATGTTTATTTATATGTGTATGAATTGGAATTAAGGAGTTTAGAGTTTAGAAGACTGGAGATATATGTAAGGATGGAGATGTGGAAAGGAGGAGGAAAAAAAGATGCTGTAAATGATGGAGTCGCTACTCGTTCGGAGTACAAACTGAGCAGATTCGCACACACACTATACACAGGGAAAAGGAACAAAAAAGCTAGATGCGATGGGGAACTTTTCTCTCTATATACTATAATATAGTATACTTACACCACATGCAATATATCTCTACTAGAAAAAGGCCCGCCGTCCACACGGCGGATTTTGTCTGTCTGTCTCTCTATGCTTTGCATTCTTTCATCAAAATTTAGTCCCGGTTTCCCAAGCTTTTGTTATCTGTCAAAGTCATATCGATTGCCTTTATTTTAGTAGTAAAGGAGTCTTTTCCACAACGTTCAGTTTGGATTATTCAGATATCCGAAATTAAATTCTTAACGACTGGACAATATACTGACGTTAGACAATGCTGCCCCAATATGCTGGCTTCCTCAGGACACATGGGTAGCCGTGTTAAATATACCTGATATTGAAACACAACTTAACTTTTGTCAGTCGAAACATTCAGAATGATTGCTCAAAGTCTGGTTAGAATATGACATTAAACGCCTTCAAATTACTTAAAGCAGCATCAAACCCCTTCAAATTGCTTAAAGTAGCATCAAACGTCTTCCCGTGGCACAAAGTGTTGTCGCAGTACCGGAATCTCATGTGAAGACTCAAGTTGCCCCAAAAATGTCTAAAAACGTCTTATATGGTCGTACCACACCCGACCAATACAAAGTCTCACTTTACCCCATGGAGGTGCCCTTATGGGGTCATATGGGTGGGGAGGGGTCAAAAAGTGTTTTTCAGCCAAAATGTTACAAATTGTCTAAACCGCGTTTTTGACCATCTTTTGGACATTTGACCCCCCTGACCCCGTGACCCCGCCCCCACGGCCCCAATTTCCTATTTAGAGTAGCTGACCCCGGACCTATAAGATACAAAAGAATTCATGTTTCTATCTCTTACCGTTCTCTTAAAATAGCGTTACACACACACAGACAGACAGCTCCATTATATATAAGGGGGGTTAGATTCTGTACACACCACATGTACATAAGATACACACTACAGAATTTCTCTCTCGTCGTCTTTCTCGAATTTAAATAGATACTGGATGTTGTACATATACCGGTGTGTGTATATATCGCCTTGGTCTCTTTGGTTTTTGGCTTGTCGTTCACGTTGTAGTTGGATTTTGCGCTTGCTAAAATGTCTGTGCGTACACAGGTATACATGGGAGTTCTCTCTCTCTCTACGCTGCTGCTTATCATCCACATTGCATACTCCTCATGTATATAGGAGAGAGAGATAAACTCACACACAAAACTTACTTGGAGTATTATAGAAACCTTTTTTTGATGGAATGGGATGCGATGGGGAAAAGAGCATGGGATGACAAAAGTATGGTTGATTATGGCAAAAAAAAGTGTACAACCAACCAACAAGTGTAAGTGTAAGTGTAGTGTACACGCACCTCATCATACTCACCTCATCATACTCACCTCACCTTATAAAATGAGTAATGTTGAATTGAACGCATGAATCCACAATGCTTAAGTATGGTATACTTGTACTTGTGTATATATAGGTAGGTAAATATGTGTGTGTCTGTATATAAAGTGTGCAAAACCACTCGTTTTATTGTACTTAACTCATTGACATGTAATAGTGAGTGTACAGCATAAGTTTGTTAGCTTTATTATACGCGCACTTATACAGAGTGTATTTATTAGGTTTAGTTAGTTGTCTGTATAGTCTATCCAGCTCATAATCTCCATGATGAAGTGGAGGAGGTGAATCCAGTTGGAAGTTCAACAGAACCGCAGAACCAGACGTTACGTTTGTATATACAGCCCAAAAACTTTATGTAGTTGGTAGTTGTAGTTGTGTTACTACCATATATACAATATGAAATCTGAATACAAACTAAAAAAAACATGAGGAATATATACGAACACAGCTCACATGTGCAAATGGAAAGTACACATATTTCTTGTGTGCATGACAATAATGAGTTTCATATAAGTATATTCAATAGACTTTTTTTAGTCCTCTTGTTCAGTCTGGATCTGGTTTTCTGGTTTATCTGGTATCTTGTCTCGGAAATCTTTATATGCATATTTTGACTTACCTTTTGTGCCGTGTGTGTATATCATCTGCCTTCCATGTTGTATCATCCTCAGTCATGTAGCATGTATATGTAGTTATAATTTATAAAAAATATATAATATAATATTTATATTGCATACAACTGTGTACAGACTGGGAAATAAATAGTCTATATAGATGGATTGTTTGAAATTTATGTAGCTGGATTGCAGAATTTGGTATAGTATAAATAAACTGCATAAACTGAGGTATGCACCAATGAATCGTATCAATAATTTGCATTTCGAACATAGGAATACTACAAGGAAAATAAGTTTATTAATCTCGAATGTAGTCACCATCAAGTTCAATACAAGTTCAATACAAGTCTCCCATTTGAGCTGTAAGTCCTCTATACCCTTCAAATTTAATGTTGGAGATTCAGAACCTCGATTTTTTGAGAGTTCACTCCTCCTGTCCCTTAGACATTAGTAATTTAGCCGATTCTTGAGATTCACAATACAGTAGGTCTTATCCTCTCTAAGTGCTGGAAATATCAGAAGAATCGGTCATCGTTAACTGTCTTAAAATTAAGATGACAAAGTTCAATTCGGACGCAAGAGCGTGATGCAGGAGCAAAACTTTTGCTGTCGCTTTCCCTCTCCAATTCTCTGGAATGGCCCGTCGCAATTTCCGAATGGTATCAGCATAGGACACACCCATTATTGTCCTCTTACGGGGTAGGTACTCCGGGTGGACGAATCCCGGGGAATCCCAGAGAACGTCGCCATAAGTTTCCATGACGACCAAGTCGCAGCGGTAGTCCGTGGCGGAGGTTCTCCCTTTTTTCTCCAGCCCTTCGTTTCGGATTTGGTCGTCGGGTCGTAATAGTACACCCACGTCTTTGCCTGTCACTACACGAGAAAAAAATTTCCTAGGTCGTTGTTGAAGGCTTCAAAATTCATTTCACACGCGAGGACTCGGTCTCGTTTCTGCATGGGATTCAGTTCATGTGGGACAAACGACGAATTCAATTTCTCAAGATGTAAACGATCGTGGAGCATTCTCTTAACTGTTGTACATGAAAGGTTGGTCTTCTGACTTAAAAGCCGCATGGTCACTCTGGGGTCTTTCGTGACGAGCTTCACTATTTTCTTGATGTTTTGGCGGATGATGACAGTGGGTGATGAGTCTCCACGTGGGTCCTCCTCGATTTTTTCTCGTCCACTTCTAAATCGGGCTGACCACTTTCGCACCCATGGCCCATGGGTAGGCCAAGGCCAAGTCACCGTACACTCTCACTAAATTATTATGGATCTCAACTGCGTTGAGTCCGTCTTTTGTAAAAAAAGACTTGTCGACAGCTCGCTGTTCAAGTGTAGTCTCGTCCATGATTTTCTGCCAAATGAAAATTTCCATTCTCTCTATGTCGTAGACTAAAGTTTAACATTCCTCTGAGTGAGGAATGTTAAACTATGCATATCCACTCATCTGCGTGAGATATACTACGCATAAAGTAATAATTAGTAATAAAGTTATTTCCGTCGTAGATCGTCGAATTACAAAATTCAAGTGTTGATACGATTCATTGGTGCATATAGATATATAAGTATATTTAGTCATTTTTATTATGATTCTGTATTCTACATGATGCCATAATATACAATACAAATCATACATGGATTATAACTATTAAAATTCCTTATTGTGTATTGGTTGAGCTGGCATTAAAGTGGAAACCACACAAAAAAACATAGCGAATGAGAGAGAAAATATATGAGAATCGTCAAGTTAACTAGCGATTTTCACTAGGACTCACAGTATAATTCTAAATGTGTTTTTTGTAGATTTAATAGCATGTCAAATGGCTTTCGAAGCAGGTTATTTGACAACGAATATAACGATGAGATTCTCATCATGAGAATAATTAATTTGTCTATAGTAAACATTGTTTTGTTGTGCTATATATGGATAAAATCAGTTTTTACAGCCCATGTGGATAAGTTTGGATTTGGGTTTTGAAAATTACAAATTTTGTAATAATTGTACTTTTATTAATCATTAAGTAGTTAGTACTTGTATGATGTATGAGCTATTTTAAGTCGATACATGTTTGAAATGACACTTATGTACATCTGTCATTTCTGTGTGTATACGGCTTACAAGTTAGTGTGGGAACGCCAGTGTAAATATTTTAATGAACGAAGCAAATGTCAACATCATTATACAAAATGTTGAGATGAATGAGTTTGAGATTTTCGGAGCAGAATTACAAGGTTTATCGCTACCCACACCTGCATAATTGAGAGAAATTCGGATTAATTTTGACTATTGGAATTACATACTTTGAAATTAAATGTATAAAGGCACTCACATGTGCAAAATCGTTTTCGATTAGCCCCTTTTATACTATCGTTACAAAATACTTTATGCCCGCCCTTGACAGTTCCGTGTTTTTTGACGTCCTTCTCCCAAGTACCCCATGGATCATCACAACCACAAAATCGAAAGATACGTTCGTGATCGTCTTTAAATGGACCGATCTCAAACGGTTTTTTATCGTCTTCTGAATAAGTCAAGAATGGTTGGATAAGATGAACTGTAATTGAATATTATATGTATGTATATATTGAAGAGACGACAAAACTCACTGAACTTCGCCACCTGAATCACGTTAGGGGCCCTGTAGTAATAAGATCGACAGAGAGTGTACGCTCTTTCACATCGTTTTACTTTCACTGGCATTTTAGTAGTTTCAGGTTTTCCTGCTCTGCCTACATATATATATATATATGCAGCACATTTAAAAAATGTAATGTAAAAAGATTGTACATACTCATTATGAGGGAAATCTTCTCTCTTACCCAGGCCGTGGGCGTCGTCCAGCTTGTTAGCAAAATAAGTTTCAAAGTCACCACAGTCGACAGTTATTTTTTGCCTATCTGCATCTGACATTTTATCAATATTTAAACAGTTCTTTTGGAAGAATGGATTTTGTTTGTTCGAGTTGTTACAAACATAGCAAGATACGGACTGGACCAAAGCTGTAATGAAATGGCAGAAAAAACAAAAGACATTGTACATTATCTTTTAATAATTATATATTGTTGTTTTGAGTCATATTTACATAATAAACTATATATTAACAAGAATTACTTGGACTTTCACAGAGTCCAATTAGAATGACAGCAAGGATGAAGATGACCGTCATTTTTTTTGGTTAAATTTTAACGTCTATACTACATGCACTAAATTACCAATCAAGTACGCAATGTACTTGACCCACGACAGAATTATATTTCCGTTGACACCTCCTTTATTATTTAGTTTATTAAAGTTTATTTTCAGTGAAGATTCCTCACAAGATTCACATATATAATTAAAAAAATCTTTCTTTTTTTTGTCCATCGATGAACTCAAAACATCTTTTTATTTACAGTGTTTTATTTTTCAAATCAAATGCGAAACATAAAAATTTGTCAGTTATTTGTTACTCGTTGTTGTTGTTATGGTATCATAAAAATTAAAAAGGAAATTGTCTCAAGGATTGAAAATTTCAATTCGGAATCCGAATTTCGGAATGACCTGCAAAATGAAAAAAATAGTTACAGTAGTATTCACAAGAAACTTAGTCCTCTCGATGCCCGCAGCATACAAAGTGCAAAGTTTCTCGTGAATAATACTGTATAGTAAAAGCATGCATGGGGCTACTTGAAAATACAAAAAATGCTATTTGTTCATCCCCAATTATAAAAGAATGAATAAAAACTCTACTAAACTAATGATTGGTGGCAGTTTATTTGATACGTAATCATACCAGTCTTCTCATCTCCATCATCCTTATATTTACTACAATAATATATTTAAACATTTATTAGAGAGTGATTTAATTTTTTTAATCATTAAAAAAAAATCAGTGGATAGTTGAGCGAGTACGGACTAGATGCTTCACGTCGAGAAGCCATTGCAAATATCAGGATATTCATTCAACTACACCGGTGAAATCTCAACTTCTCTAAAAAGTATATAATCTCAACTTCAAAATTGTAATTTTCTAGTTTTCCAATTTGTAATTCGTGTTTGTATATTTTTAACTGCTGTGAGATTTTGGTAAGTTGAAAAGATGCTTCTAGTTTCTAGTACTTACGTTTAAGTATTGATTCACTCATGCAGCATAACAGAAAGAAGATTAATAATTGATTTTATGTGTACTTTTTCTTTTAAATTATAAAGAAAATGGCCCCTCCTACGTATGGCGATTTAGGAAAAGCATGCAGAGACGTTTTTACAAAAGGCTACAATTTTGGATTATTCAAGTTAGACTGTAAAACAACAACGGCTGGAGGTTTGGAAATCAGTTCGGGTGGAAATCACAAGTTTGACGATGGAAAAGTTTTTGCCACTTTAGACACCAAATACAAAGTCCCAGACTATGGTTAGATGATGACATTTTATTATGATGTTTCATCATTTAAATATAAATACAATAAACAACCGTGAGAAATGACACAATTGTTGTAATAATAATCTTTTGATCATATATAGGTTTGACTTTTACTGAGAAATGGACAACGGATAATATCCTGACCACCGAAGTAGCTACTCAAGACAAGCTTGCTCCAGGCTTGAAACTTGCCCTTGAAACTTCATTCGCTCCCGACTCTGGGTAAGTATATATTTACTTGAAAAATATTATTGTTATTATGCATAAATATGTACTTACTATCTAATAAATCAAAGGGATGACGGAAGATCGACAATATGTAAAATTACGAATAATTTACAACATAATAATAATAATATACATTTTATATATATTTCAACAGGAATAAGAGCGGAAAATTAAAGGGTACCTACAAAATTACAAACGCTACATTGGATGCTCATGTGGAAGGTGGCGATGAGAACGCAACCAAGTTAAACGGATCCGTAGTCTTGGCTTATCAAGGTTGGCTTGGTGGCTATCAAATTGCCTATGACACAAATGAAGGCAAAGTCGATAAAAACAACTTTGCTGTCGGTTATTGCTCTGGGGATTTCCAACTTCACACTAGCATGTAAGTGGTTTTTCCCATGCAATTACGTACACTATACGTGCATTTTTTAATGACCGAAAGAAAGAAAAAAGTAAACCATGTGTGTTTATTACTCTATATACATTCCAAAACTAATCTATATTATTTTAATATTACATTTTAAAAACAAACAGTGAAAACGGTGAAGTATTCAGTGCATCTTTGTATCAACGAGTGTCCAATCGTTTGGAATCTGGTGTTCAACTTGCATGGACATCAGGCGCCGAGGATTCAACTAAATTTGGAATTGGAGCTAAATACCTTCTTGACCCTTGCACTGCTCTCCGAGCTAAGGTTAATAACCAAAGTCAACTCGGTTTTGGGTTCGAACAGAAAATTCGAGATGGTAAGTTATATTATTACCTACCCTTATACTTTTAGGCTCCCCATACTACTAATGCTCAAAGCTTAAGAACATTAATTAATCCTGAATTGTATTGATTTGTATGCATATAGGTATAACTCTTACATTGTCAACTTTCATCGATGGGAAGAATTTTAAGGCTGGAGGACATCAAGTTGGCTTAGCCCTTGAGTTAGAACCATAATTTTGAGCAAAATTGAGTAAATATTTGATGAGAAAAATCCATTGTTAAATATATACAATATTTAAATTCAAAAGAATAGTAAAAAATTATTATAATGATGCATGACTCTCTCTCTTATGAAAGTCGGTATCTATAAAATATGATATAAACAAAAAATATATATATAACCTTGAGGAAAATAGCAGTCCCTGTAAAAAAAAAGAAGAGTAGTAGCCTTTGACAAACAAGATGAACGTTGAAGAGAAAAAAAACAAGAACATGAAGAAAGAGCCCCAAATTTTCAGTCTATAGCGTGTTAACCATACATGTAATTGCTAATTAAATATATGAACAACTTTTTTTTCTGTAGATGAGTGTCATTTGTCAATGATAGAAAGCGACAAAACTAAAGCAGCAGTGAAATAAATACTATTAACTTATTTCAAATTGAAAACAATACTTTTTTTAGTCTACGCTACGTGCTTGCGAATTTTATTTATTATTTTGCCATTCACGTTAGTAGTTAACTCAATATAATATATATTCTCATTTCTTATGCTTGTTTCTCTCTGACTAACGTGCGTGTACAACACATAATTTAAGTGCACAATAACATAGCTCTAAATTATAATATATAATTTAATTTTTTAAAACCATTTTCCTGTAGGTTCACATTTATTTGTTTTCTTTTAATTTTAAATGTAGTATCATGGTAGTAGTAGTTATAATAGTAATGTAATGGAATACACACTAGTAGTTCTTCTTGACAGTTTTGAAAGGGTGGACATACATAGTAATTAGGATAAAATGATGGGATAAATAATCAGACTAAACTAAAATATCTTTTGTTGTTGTATAGTATCATATATATAGTATAACAGTTCAGAGTTCAGACAATTGATTTTTAAAATGGCGCAAATTCCTCGTTGAAAGCATGAAGTGTATTTATAATATATTTCAGGTGTTTGTGTGCTCCTATATGGATTACAATATATTATTTATATATATAGAATCTATTTATTTTTTTCAACAAGAAAATTTAAGCAAAAGCATCACTAAACATTTTAGCCGTCTCTTTTAAGTGTTGATGCTTTGAACCAGTAGCTGGACTGGCAGCAGCTGGGCGTCCTGCATAACTTATATGAGTTTTTAGTAAATTATCGAATCG